>PVKA01019665.1:26452-41744 GCA_004027165.1 Ctenomys sociabilis
TTATTGAATCTTTGATATAATTCAGCTATAAAAAAACCTGTAAATATAATTTCATGTATGCACCTTGTACAGTACCAAAACGTTATGAAAACAGTTTGCAATGTATTAATTCATCGACTCTGTATGGTTAAGGTGTCTTGAAACTGTCTGATTGACATTTGTATTTTAATAAAATAAAAATAAATGGAAAAAAAAGTGATTTCTGCATAAGTTATTGTACATTTAGTTTTAATGAGCTTGTCATAGTTGGCATTGTAAATAAAAAATTACAATTATTTTTTGCAATAGATTTAACAATATGCTATGTTTATTCAGAAGTTGGAAACTGGAAAAAGGCTACTTGAAGTGACTTTTCCAAGTGGGGTTGTTTACAATGTCTCCAGCCTCCTAGAGTTCAGCAGTATCACTGATATAGATTATGCTGTATATAACAGGCCTGACTTAGTTGGCCCTGTGGACTTGTTTTTAAATTTTTAATCTCAGCTTTGAATGTTTCCTAGAGTCTTAGTAACTACTGAATTTGGTTTGGTGGAGAAATGTAACTATACAGTGTTAGCTTTGTAATTAAAGACAACACTTACTTCAAAAAAAAAAAAAAAACATAAATGTCTGAATGGATCCAGGACATGGAGCCCGTCGTGACAGCCCAGCTAAAGAAGGCATCGCGCAGGAGCAATGCTAGGGCGGTTTCAAAGGTGCTCCAGAACAGTGAGATAAGTCTGTTCAAAGCAAAGCGAGAGTATTTGAGGGAAATTGTTATGGTTGAGGTCTGGATGTCACCCCCAAAGCCTCACATAGTCTTGGAGTGGGCTTCTAGAGTTTATGATTGATTTGTGGTCCAGTTTTGGGTTTATCAGTGTGAGGGCCACACATGTCCTGGGAGCAGAACTGAGGGAAAAGTAGAGCAAGCAAGGTAAATAACCCTTTGTTGTGTTTCACAGATTATAAACTAAGACATGGGACTTTGCAAGGCCATCCTTGTCCTATGCTACAGGCTGGATTGGAACTCACAAACACCCACTTTCTCCCATCTACAGCTGAAGCCTCTATGGTTAGTGACATTGTGATATCCACAGGGCAGGAGAAGACATTCTGTGGATGAGGAAGATCTTTAGAAAAATGCAATAGCAATAGCAATAACAGAAGTTTCATCTGGGGAAAAAGGTAAAAGGCTTGCCCTTGTTAAGCCTTTTCTCATCTTTGCAAGAATGCTTTCTCCATCTCATCAGCCCACAGCAATCACCACTGGCGTTCCTGGGGCTACTCACTAGCCCTTTAAGTGTGTGTGTTTGTGTACTTAATAAATATAGGCAAGCCTAGAGAGTCATTGTCTTAGCCCATTTTGAGGACTGACCACATAGCCTAACATTATGCAGTCTTAAAACCATCTCTGGCTTTTATTTAATCTTTACTGTACTCCCATACAGACAGTGGGGTAACTTGCCTACGTCCTAGTAAAAACCTTGTTCACAGAAATGTGACAAACAAGTAGCCACATAGAGGGCCATACAATGAACTATTCCAGGGTAGTGAACACAAAAATATTCTCCAAAAATGTTATTTTTTTAAAAAGACCACACTGAGTAAAAACAGAAAGGACAGAAGCAAAACACAAATGAGTGCTCTGATAATGAAGGAGAGGCGGTGTTTCTCCAGGGATCTCAGTCTTCCTGTCTCTCTCCCCTTGCCTATGTCTCCTTTCTTTGCCCCTCTCAGTATTCTCATGTCTCCTCACCTGTCCATTCTGTGTCTCTCTCCACTGCTGCTGCTCATTTATGCCAACAGCTGTGCTGGTTATAGCCACTGCTTGCTGGCCACACTAAATGCCAGCAAGCTTTGCTGGTTACCAATTTCTGTCACAAAATCTGTCATTGCTCTTCCTTGGCTGATGGTCTAGTCAGCACTTAGACTAATAGACTCCGTAGTTCTTGGAGTAAGAATTCTGAGTAGATTTACAGGATGGCCAGGTCAAGCTTTATGTGAAGAAGACCTGCATTGCAAAAGCAGTCGGTCTGTGTATGAAACAGAACCCGCTAAATGAACCTCAGAAGGGAGAGCCCAGTGTTACTGAAATATCTTTAGCAGGACTGTGATTGATTCAAATTTGAGCCTGCTGATTAGTTGAAATTGAGATTTATGAGTAGCCAAGATTTGAATCAACTAACTTATATGAATTCAAGATGCCAATCTGTCCACATTCAGTGTGTCATTAATACAAATCCAGGCCTGTTGATTGGTCCAGATTGGTCCATATTCAAGACTTAGATCTGGGAACACCAATTGATCCCAATTCATATTAGCTGCTCTGTGTCAATTGAAGCCTAATATGCTAAGTGTAGATACCTCCAATTATCTATCTGCCCTAGTGTAGTCCATCCACAGTCATCACAATTGTCCTGGTGGCAGTTAAAGGCTAGTCTATGGGGAGACACCCACGCTAGATTGACAACTGCCATGTATCCACAAGAATGGCCCTGCCAATGCTGTGTAACATGCACGGGGGCTAGCTGTGACATATCCAGGAGCAGGGAGGATGGCCTGAGCCCTCCCTGCTCCCTTCCACATTACAGGTGGTTTCCTGCCTGTCTCTTCAGAGATGGCCACAGCATCTGGGGTGGCAGGAGTGGGAGTGGTCCTGTAGGTGACAAGCAAACTGTCCTGCTTCTCAGGGTGACCCAGAATGTAGCTATGTTGTAAGCTAGGGTTGAGAGTGGGACTCAGAGTCAGGCTGTCTTGTTCCACCCTTGGGGGACAATGATAGAGCAAAGGGAAGCAAGGAGGAGTGGGAGCACAGCTGTTGGCCACCCCCTTCTTTGGCCATCACAGGAGAAAAGGAAGTGAGGGACTTCTTTCACTGACTGCTCTCTACTCCAGCACTGGGCACCTAAAGAAGCCCCACTGAGAATGGCCACTCCATAGTATCTGAACAGAAACCTGTTGAACTATATTACCTGCCACTGTTCCCTCTGCCCCCTCTGTGGGAAAGCCAGGCTGGACATATTCCTAAAGATGCCAAGGTCCCTGAGATGGCAAGGTCTTTAATTCCCCATGCCCTGTGTGCCCTACACTGGCCTGAGGTCTCATCCTTCCTCTCTTAGCACTGCCTCAATTCTGACTCCCTCTGCCTTGGTTGCTTGTCAGATCCCTTCTTCTTCGCTGACCTCTTGCATCCTCTGTGCAGGGCCACTGCATATCTGTCCGTGCCTCTTGTCTGTCTCTCTTGGTCTTCTGTCCCCAGTGCCTGGGATTTTCCCACTCCTTCCCTGCTCTCTCTTTTGAAATGTAATGGGCATGATCCTCCTGCCTCCCTCTCCAATGTGTTTCTTATGTTTTTTTGTCTCCCTGTCTCTTTCCCTACAGACCCAGGAATGAACATCCTCTTACATGGTTCCTTCTGCTCAGTGGTGTGTTAGGGAGCAAGAAGAGGAGAAAGGAAGGCATGGGCATTGTTTGAGTCAGAATCTCCATGGATTATGGAAAATCTCCATTGAATTATCTTTGCTTACTCAGCATAAGACCATCTTGAAGCTCACAGCTTCACTTCCTACAGCCAAGCATTTGAACTCAGCTGGTTGGCACTGCAGTAGAGCACATGCATGTGTGCACATGTGCATGCATGGGAGCATGGGAATCTGTGAATGTGTGCTTTTCTAACGTTTACTCATTTGAGCTAGGAGATTCAACTCTTGTTTTGAGTTGTTTTAAGTCTTTCAGTTCTCAATCATGTTCTCAGCTCACTAGTTTCTTATTGGTATATGGTTGTGATAGAAATCATTACATTTGTTTTGTGGAATGGGGATCTCTCTCTATCCCCCATTGTGTGTGTGTGTGTGTGTGTGTGTGTGTGTGTGTGTGTGTGAATTTTCACCTTCTCTACCTTTGTCTCCATTTATCTATCTACCCTGGTCTCTGAAGCATCACTGTAGCCATTCTGAGCTCCACAAATTCAGCCACTGAACCTATCTCTGGGAACAGAGGCAAGTACATTGGTATCCCTACCATGTATCAGGTATCTCTGGAACACAAGGATGTCAAACCATCTTGAAATCAGCAATGTTTGATATTTGAAAGCTCCACTTCAATGTTAATCAAAGTAAATAAGCAAGGCACTGAAAATCTCCAGTATATTGGTAAAGGAATTTCAATAAATTCCAGTAACCATTTAGGATTCATGGAGCCAAAGGACAGATTAGAAGGGTGAGGTTGGATTCTTGGTCCTGGAATTATCCATGTTTATTCAGTTTGCATAACTGTCCATATCCACTCACTGAATAAGTAGAGGTTGGTGTAGATGCCTGGAACACCAGCTTGCCCACAGGGAGGGAATCCCCAGGACACAAGGCCCTGGAGAACATTATTGCAGACCAAGGGGCCTCCAGAGTCTGCCTGTTGGGGGAAAATAAAAGCAAGTTATAAATGGTGGAGAGGAAGAGGAAGGGAGACACACAGAGAGCCAGAAGCACAAAGAGACGAAGGCAGAGGGAGGGAACTGGGCAAGCCCAAGACAGAAGCAGAGGAGGCAGACCCAACAGGCCCCAAAGATGCATGGGGATGCATAAGGCAGAGCAATGGGAACACAAACTGAGACCCTGGTGATTTCCCAGGACAGTAAAGGCACAGAGACCAGAAGGTCCAACTGGAGGCCTGCACACTTAAGACCCAAGCTATCAAACCACAGCACTATAGATAGGCAGAGCCAGTCCTGCCTCTCAAACACCAGCTTTCTCTCCCTCCCAGGCCTTGGAGAAGTCCTGTGAGGAGCTCTCACCCTGCCTGCTGTCCTTTGTCTGTCCTGGCTGAGGTCCAATGAGGGAGTCTGAGAGAGGGCTTGGTGCTGGTGACCCACTGGAGTTTAACATGGAGATGTATTTGGCAGTAGGGCTAGGATAGTGAATGTAGTTGCCAGTATGTTCTTGGAGCTATGCTTCATCTCTCTGGAGCCTGCTTCTTTCACTCCTACAGTTTTCTCTCAATCCCCTACTGTTTAATAGCATGGCTTTCCTTGGCTTTACCTGATCCTTGTTCTGTCTGTCCCCCTTTGCGTTCTCTGTGGCTTCTGTACCCTGTATCACCAGTTTTCTCCTCATCCTCCAGGTGTCTTCTCTCTATTTCTCTTTGCACCCACATTTTCTTGTGGAACCACCTCATGGCCCCAAGAAGTTTGATAGATTCCCTCATTCTTTCATGACCTTGTCTCCTCTGTGGGTTTTACACCCCTATCTCCTTTCTAACCACCCGTCTGCCTGTGACAGTCTCTTACACGGCAAGTGTCCTTCTGCTCCTCGCCACCAGCACAAAACATACTGGAATGATACAAGTTCTGATATCGTGCTCTGCAGGACTCATCTGTTACCACAGGAAGATAAACACACTGAAGTTCATCAGGGTACTGACCTGCAAGAAATAACACATGGTCAGGTACACTATTGGGCAGATATAGCCATGGGCATTATAAAATCCATAGACAAGAACACCAAAACTCACCATCTGATAACTGACCCCAACCGGAGACCATACACCAGCTTCCAGACTCCGGACTATTGGTGGCGATGTGGATGGTCCGGATGTTGCTTGAATCCACAACTGATTCACTCAACTTGATGAGCATGAGGTCAAAGGCTTTCCAAGGTGTGTCGTAGTTTGGGTGCTTAACAGAGAAATTGGCCTCAATCATCTGACTTCCTTCTTCATATGGAGGGGAAATTCTTTGCAGGCCCAGACCAATGGTGTAGGATCTGAGGGCGATTGGACAGTCAGTACTATAGAAACTATACACCAACCCTAGCTTCATCCCGCACCCATCCCCAACATCAGTCTCTTTCCCCATCCCCTTCCCAGTCTCCCCCATGCCCAGACCCATACTGGAGTCTCTGCTTATCCTTTAGACTCAATAAAGAAAGGTGAATGTTGCTCTAACCTGGAGAAGTGGCTGTCGTAGCCATATCTTCCCTCTGACTGTATCTCCACCCTTGCTCCAGGCCTAGAGTTTCAAAATCTCACCACTGGAAAACCCTTTCCTCTGGTGCTTAGCCTTAGTCCCTGGCCCAGTCCCTCTGTAGTAGTAGAACCTCATCCTTGGTAAAGAACCCCCTCTCTGCACAAACCCCAGCAGCCTGGACCTTGACCCTCACTGATTTGCAAGCCCCACCCACAAGCCTCCCCATCCCCAGAAGCCACACAGTACCCAGTCTAGAGCTCAGGCCATATTTCCAGAACACCCGTATCACCCCTCCCGCAGCCACCCTCTCTTGTGCTTGCTCACGGCCTCCAACAGTGGGCAGCTGTCAGCACCCACTGGGGATGCACCAGCGCTCCTGAACAGTATGCATCATTGTTGTAGAACAATGCTGCCTGCCAGGGCTGCGAGTGTGGAGGGCAAGTCATGCCACCAGAAATGTGTTCGCTGGCTGGGAGTAGCTCATCTGACTCCTGACTGCTGCTTTGTCCTGGGTGAATCACGGCTCCTGGGGACAAGATCAACAAACAGTGGATTCAGTGGGTGGGTGGAGTCTGATGGAAGCTAGAAGTGGATCTGTTAGGGGTTCGGTGGCTCAGGCTTACTAAGGCACAGGCTATATCAAGAAGGCGAAGCATGGGCATGGTATGAGGCTGTGCCTCTATGGCTCAAGCTGAACAGCTCCAAGCTCAAGGCTTCACACCTGTGCTCCAGCACCCTGGTGGCATGACCCAGTGCCACCACACATGCTTCCTTCCTGAGGAGAGGTTGTTATGCTGAGCAGAAGGCACCATACCTTTGATTCTGTCTGCTGAACACACAGAGTAGACATCAGAGCACAGGGAACAGTCTCTTGGAAACACATCCTATGCTTCCTGAACCACAGCCCACTACACAGCCAACTTCCCTGGTGGCTCAGGTGCAGTGACCTCCACAGGGAGAAAGTGGATGCCACATTTATTTGCCAGCTGGGGCAGAAGGTCCAGGAATAGTGCTGTCCTGATACTAATTACAACTAACATTAGGGCTGTGGCCTATGCTGGAGTCAGGCAGGATGTGTGTTTAGACTGTATTATCAAAGCTGCTTTCAGAGTACCCTTCCAAGTGGGAAAACCATGGCACAGAGACATTAGAGATTTGTCTGCTGAGGAGCACTGGATTCTTTGTCCAGCTACTGCCTCTCCATATCCTGCTTTTCTAGCCTAGTGCCACGTAGACACCCAGGTGGCCTATGCACAGGACAGTATTTCACACTATGGGTACACACAGGCTAGCTCACACCCCCAGATTCAGATACCTGCAGCCATGTGGATGATGGATCCCATGAGACAGATCCAGAGGATTTGAGCTGTGGTCCCCATGTCAGCACCTGGTAAGAAAGGGATGAGGTGACTCTGGGGAACTACTCCACTTTTCCAGGAGCAGCCAGAAAGGACTTGTCCTGGCTGAATTCTTGCCAGCTGGGGCAGAGTTCAGTGAACTAGCCATAAAACCATGACATGGGTCAGAGGTTGTCACCCTCCGCACTTCTGACATCTATCTGTGTGCGGCTGGGCATGGACTCAGAACATCCCCTGCATTTCCCAATGACCCTGAATCATTCCTGTGCTCGCCGCTGACTGGTGGGTAGTGAGCCTTCATTCTAGGCTCTGTGCTGTAAACTGCTATGTGTGTTACCCCCATGCCAGATGCTTCTTCCCCTCCCCTGCCTGAGACATTGAAAAGGTCCATTCACTGTCCAATTCCTAGGAGAAGACAGTGTGAGCTCTACCTGAGAGCAGACATAAAAACAGGGAGACTGAGGAAGGAGTGACTGCGAGGGACAGGACCAAGACTGTGGTTGAACCTTGCAGGAGGGAAGATAAGCATCAGCCAGAGAAGTCTCAGGGTCATGAACCTGGGAGATACTGAGATGGAAATGCAGGTCTTCTCAGCAGACAGTTTCACAACACAGCCCTGTGCCCAGGCATTGCACTAAGCATGGGACACCCAGTGATTCACTCCTACAACCAGCTCAGGTGGCAGGTCTGTGAGTATCGCTATAGAGACCCAGACAAACTGAGTAACAAGTGGAGAAGGACACTAGAGTCTGCTCTTAAAACATCACTAAAACTTTTCATGGTGGCACCACTTGCAATCCCAGAACTGTGGGTAAAGATGGATCTCAAACTCCTAGTTGTCCACTGATGCGAAACAATGGTCTAAGACCAAGAGGGAGACACACACAGCGGGACACAGACAACAAAGAAGCTGGGACTCTTACTGCAGGAAGTGCAGGGAGAGGCTGGTCTTTCACCTTGCTTTGGCTCCTGTAAGTTTCAGATCTGGCTGTCCTTTATGGTGCTGGTCTCTGTAAGCTTCTTCCTGTCTGCAGCTTTTGAGAATCTTATGAAGACTGGAAATTGGGGCTGGCCTGCCCTGGGGTGTTGGAAAAACTATAAATGGAAAGCTGAAACAGCCTGAAGGCTGAAACATTAGAAACCAACGTAGCACCCATCTAGACACACCACCTGAGGCTGTCCTGCTTCTAATCATATCAAGGAAGGGGAGCTCATGCATCTGGAATCAAGATAATCAGTGTCTGCATGGCCCTGGGGACAGAATCCAGAGTCTTCTTACTGAACTCATCTCAGAACACCTTTTTCTCTTGAGTAAAAATCTCATTAGATTTCCAGTGTGTACATGCTGGGTTCAAACTTTAGATTCTCTTGGCTCAGGTTCCCAGAGAACCAGGCTTATGGGCATACAGTGCCACACACAGTGTGTTTTTCTTGCCTAGGGATCTACCAGGCATGGTGCACACCTGACATGTACTCTGATTCAAGCCACACTGGAACTTAATTCTTGCAATCCCCAGGTAGGTTCACACCTGCCTTATCCTGTGATGTAGCTGTTCTTTTATCCTGATGTCTCTCTGGGTCATCTGATTTTGCCTGTGAGTAAATTTGAGGTATGATTTACATATACTAAAGTCTCATCTTTTAGGTCCTGGCTCTGCAAATTCTACCACATAGAACACACATATGGTCCTCAACGTATGGAGCTATCCATGAACTGCCCAGGCTCTCCTGTGACGTCTTCCATCACTTGGTCCTCACAACCCCTGACCTGTTTTATGCCCCCACCTTGGGCTTTAAGAGAATTGTGGAAATGAAACCCCACAGCACACAGTCTAAGTATGCTGCCTTTGATACCCTCTCAGTGTGTGTACCATACCTCATCCCCTGTCCATATGAAGAAGACTCCACGATATGCACAGATTTATTTATTTATCCACTCCCTGGTTTTTATATCACTCCACCTCTTTTGAACACTGCACTTTCCACACTGTAGGATCCCTTGTTAACTCATAATGTGTGATTTGTCTTAACATGAAGTATTATGAGAACACATAGTGGTGCATAAAGGGTTTATCACACAATTTATCTGTTTCATTGGATCTGTTTTCTACTATTTATCTCTCAGCTACAAAGAAGACAAGAGATGTTGCCATTACTGTTCATTGGATCATCCCAAGTCTCTAGCACCAGACTAAGCTCCTCGTAAGTACTTCATTAATGCATGTTGAATGATGAAAATTGAATAGTCTTGACAGTGTCTTTCAATCTGTATGGACATCATCTGCCTGGATGGTTCTCTCTCTCTCTCTCTCTCTCTCTCTCTCTCTCTCTCTCTCTCTCTCTCTCTCTCTCTCTCTCTCTTCTCTTCTCTTCTCTTCTCTTCTCTTTTTCCTGACTATCCTGTCACTTCAGTAGATCTCTCTTGTACCCCTGTGTAACTCTGGTGTGCTGTTTGAAATAAGGAGCTTAGAGTGTGTATTATAGAATAGGGGCATATAGTCTAGGGCTTGCATATGAAGTTTGGAGTGTGCTTCCACTGTCAGGCTGGTGCTCTGGACCCTGGAGTCTCCATATGGCTCTAATCCAGGGGATTGAAGGCCAGCATGTTAACTTCAACCATGGATCAGCAAACTTACTGCAATGTCCAGAGGCAATTATGGTGAGTTTGTGGACCAGACATTGTCTGCTGCACTTACTCATTTCTGCTATCTCTGCATGAAGACAGCTAAAGGAGACTGTGTGACTACACTGCATCCAAATGTGATTGACAGGGCTGGGAATATACCCCAGCAGTGTAGCACTTGCCTAATGACTTCTAGGTCATAAATTTAATTCCCAGTACCAAACATAAAAGAGCAAAAACAATAACAAGCAAACCATAATTTAGAGAAAGAACCTATTTGAAGGTTTCAGTGTCATCAGCTTCTCAGATCCCATAGTAGCCAAGACTCTGGAGTCCAGGAACAGAAGGCTGAGTTCAGGGCTTTGCAGCAGTTGTAAACTGCGTGCATGGGCTTCATCTGAGGAAATCTGCAGCTCCAAGTCTACAGTCAAAATGTGATAGCTAAAAAAAACCCACAAAAAAAGCAAAAAAAAATGCTAATTTTTTTTTTAGTTGTAGGGATGGGGATAGAGCTCAATGGAATGAGCACCTTCCTGGCAAGGGTAAGGTCCTAAATTCAATTCCTGGTTTTAAAAAAGCCATAAAAGTGACAGATCAGGTCTCAAGGTAGGAAATAGATCATTCCTGGGTAGACATCAGGAACTTAACAAAAACAGTTCTCTGTGAGACATCATCTGAAAGGTTATAAGAGAAGTCATTGGAAGTGCTACTGATGGATACAACATATCCCCCAGCAGTCCTGCACTGGGTCTGTGGCCCCAGCATGGTGATGGGTGGGAGCTGTAAAAGGAAATCCCAGTGCAAGGCCATAAAGAAGCTTTGCTGAGGGATTAAAGTCGTTCTCAGGGATTCAGCTTGCTGGGTGTGGGAGTAGATTCTTATGAGATACAGTAGATTCTTCTGCTGGACAGGCGTGATGCCTACTCCTGTAATACCAGTTCTCTAGGAGGCTGAGGAGGGGAGACTGCAAGTTGCAACTCATCCTGACCTTGTCCCTGTAGCAAAATATAAGAATGGGGATTGTATATCAGTGTAAAGATCATTGATTCAAACCCACTACTGTACAAATAAATACACTAAAACCAACAAAAGCAGCTCTTCTTGCCCTGAGCCTCCTGTATCACCATGTGGTCCCTCTCACATTCATTGACCACAGTGCCACTTTTCAATGGGCCACTCTCAATGGGCCTCCAAAACTGTGAGCTAAATAAATCTTTTGTGTTTAAAAGTCATTTAGCCAAAAAAAAAAAAAAAAAAAAAAAAAAAAGTCATTTAGCCTTTGATATTTTATGATAGTACAGGAAGACAATAATTCTAGGGCTGCTTATGCTCTCTATTCACCTGGGCTTAGAGGACAAGTTGCTTCCAGATGACCTAGGTGCATCACCGTACCATGGGCATGATAGGGCTGTCTGTACTACCCTCAGAGCTTGGGCTGCCACAGATGCCCAGCTCTCGGTCCCCACCTGGCCAGTGCTGCAGACATTTTTAAATGCATTCATTTGCCACTTGTTTATTTTCCTCTGAGAAGTGTGTATTCGCCTCAATGCCCACTTTTGGATTGAGTTCTTATATTTTCGGGGCCAAATGTTTTTTAATTGTTTACATAATTTAGAAAGAAGTCTTTAAGTGATTGTTTTTACAATTTTTCCCAATTTGTGGGTTGCTTTTTACTCTGTTGGTGATTTATTTTGACATGCAGAAACTTCTCAATAAGATGAGATCCCAGTTGTTGATTCTTTGAAGTATTTCCCATGCAGTTTGGTTTTTGTTCATTAATTCATTAACTGTCTGTCTACTCCTATATCTTCAAGATTTCCACCTAATTTCTCTCCTAGGAGGCTCAGTGTTTACATTTTAATGTTTAGATTTTTAATGTATTTTGACTTTAGTTTAGTGCATAGTGATAGACCTGGGTCTACTTTTAGTTTTTGTCATGTAGAGAGCCAGTTTTTCCAGTATCATTTGTTACGGAGGTTATCTTTCTTACAAAGAAAATGTATGGCCCCTTTGTCACAGATAAGATGCCTAGGGGCCAGGGAGATGGCTCAGCAGAATAAGTGTTTCCCTGGAAAGCCCAAGGGCCTGAGTTCAACCCCAATTCCAGAAAAAAAAAAGCTGCCTAATTGCTATGGTAGTTAAAATCTGTTCTGTTGATCCTCTGGTATGTTCCTTTGAAAGTACCATGCTGTTTCTGCCACAGTAACTTTGTAGTATAATTTCAAGAGTGGGATTGTAATGTCTCTTTCGTTGCATTTGTTGCCTAAGATCTCCTTTACTATTCTGGTCTTTTCTGGGTTCAAGTAAATTTTAAGAATGTTTTCTCTAGATCTGTGAGGGACAGAGATGGTATTTTGACAAGAATTTCAGTAAATCTATATAACAATTTTGGGAATATGGCCATTTTCACAATGTTGGTTCTTCCTATCCAGGGGCAAGAACCATCTTTCCATTTTATGAAATCTCCTTCAATCTCTCTCTCTCTCTCTCTCTCTCTCTCTCTCTCTCTCTCTCTCTCTCTCTCTCTCTCTCTCTCTCTCTCTCTCTCTCAGAGGGTTATAATTTTCATTGTATATATCTTTTACTTTCGTTTCTAGAATAATTTCATTTTTGGGGGGATTCTGTTCTGAAAGGTATTTTTCTCTAATTTCTCTCTCAGTGAATTTGTTATCTATGTAGAGAAATACTATTAATTTTTGGGTGTTGACTGACTTTGTAACCTGCTATGCTACTGAATTTGTTTAATTCTAGGAGCTTCTTGGTGGAGTTTCTTGGGTCTTCTAATGTAATCTGACAATAATTGTAGATAACTTTTCCTTTATCTATTCTTATTCCTTGTATTTCTCTCTCTTTGCTAATGGCTGTAGCTAACAATTCCAGAACTACGAATAGGAGTGATGACAGAGGACATCTGTGTTGTATCAGATTTGAAAGTAAAATCCTGTAGTTTTTCTCCATTTAGTATTATGTTGGCTGTTGGTTAGTCATAGATGGTTCTTATCAAGTTGAGGTAGATGCTATCTATTCCAATATTTTGTAGGACTTTGTTCATGAATGAATGTTGAACTTTGTCAAAAGCCATTTCTGCACCTACTGCAATGATCATGCTGTTTTTAGTTTTCTGTTGATAGAATGTATTACCTTTATAGTTTTGAGAACATTGAACCATCCTTGCCTGCCTGGGAGAATCATACCTAGTCGTTGTGTATAATCTTTTTGATGATTTTCTGTATTCTATTTGCTAGTATTTTATTGAGGATTTTTGCTTCTATATTCTTGAGGCAATTTGACCCATAATTCTCTTTTTTGATGGGCTCATTCTCCTACCTTGGAATCAATATAAAATTTGCCTTCAGGGGTCGGGGGAGGTGGCTCAGTAGAATAAACACTTCCCTAGCAGGCACAGGGGCCTGAGTTCAATCCCCGGTTCCACAAAAAAAAAAAAAAAAAAAAAAAAAGACCAACTAAAATTTGCCTTCAGGGAAAATTCCCAGTAGGGGGATAGCCGGCTTGAATGGGATTTCTAGTCCTACTCTTTTGAGGAGTCTCCACACTGACCTCCACAATGGTTGTACCAGTCTACATTCCCACCAGCAGTGGAGAAGTGTTCCCTTTTCTCCACAACCTCTCCAACATTTATTGGTTGATTTCCTTATGATAGCCATTCTTTCTGGAGTGAGATGATATCTCAGTGTTGTTTTTATTTGCATTTCACGAATGGCTAGCGATGTGGAGCATTTTTTCATATATTTGTTCACTTCTTTAATTTCATCCTCTGAGAAGCCTCAATACATTGTGTCATAGAGATATATGTGTACCTATGTTTATAGCAGCGCAATGTGTGATAGCAAAATCTTGGAAACAATCAAGATGTCCATCACATGAGGAATGGTTGAAAAAGATGTGGAATTTCTATACAATGGAGTATTACTCAGCTGTGAAGAATGATAAGTTTGAAAGCATTTATACTGAAGTGGATGTCACTTGAACATATACTCATAAGTGAAATAAACCAGACACACATGTGTAAATATCGTATAGTCTCCCTAGTATAACAAGCGAAAGGCAGAAATACAAAATGAAACGTACAACAAGTAAAATCACTTGAGTCAGATAAGGCAAAGTGAATGGCAGATGCTGCAGGATAGTAATCAGCTTTTCTTCTGGATGGTTAACAACCTAAGATCACAAGTCAGAGTTAGAGAAATAGAAGAGCCACAAGGCCAGCCAACATGTTGGCCCTAGCCTTTCAAGGTCAGCAAAGACTCAGGACATAGGAGAACCTGTACTGCAACATCATGAAACTGAGGTGAGCTCCAAATTTTCTGAACAAGGAGATAATGGAGCCACAGAGGAAAGAGATTGAATTTCTGAAGTGTGCCTGGGGAGAGTCACATGAAGAGAAAACTTTCTCTCAAGCTCTCACAGAGAGCAATCTGGTCAAGCATTGGCCGTGACTCATCCACATGGATGACACAGACAATGGAACTACAGAATAAGGTACAGGACTACAAGATAAACCCTGAGAGGACTTCGCTGACCACATAGGAAATATAAAGTTCTTGTGTTGGTATATAAGTCTTGATCTACCTAGGTCTTAACCATCCAGCAGAAAAGTATAAAAATGAAATATACATCGTGAGCCCATAATATTAAGCTGAGCTGTAAATGGATATGGTCAACAATTTCTTTGATTTTTTTTTTTTTGTCTTTTTGAGACAGGGTCTCACTATGCAGTTCAGGCTGGCCTTAAGCTCACTTTGTAGCTCAGGCTGGTCTCAAACTCACAACAATCCTCCTGCCTCAGCCTCCCGAGTGCTGGGATTACAGGCATGCGCCAATAACTCACTATGGTTGCAGAATGCTGGACTGTGTTGGATTGTGGTGTCGAGTTCAAGCACCTAAGTTAGTTGAATGTCAATGGAGTTCCCACTTTTGACAGGTGTAGACAAAGGAAGGGTTGTAGAAAGAAAAAATCATGATGTGTGTGTATAGACAGTACAGTTGGGATAGGTAACGCTGTGCTTCTACATAATTCTATGAGAGGCAAGATCTGCACTAATGGTGGTTGGACAGGATATTATGTCAGCTTCTAGTACTACAGTCATCCAATAGGAAGATAATTATTGAATTTTTGATATAATTCAGGTATAAAAAATAAAATAAGTAAGCAGCTACACTCTTAATTCACTGATAAGAGATATCTGCTAAAATAATATCTGTAAATATAATATCATGTATGCACCTTGTACAATACCAAAACGTTATGAAAACAGTTTGCAATGTATTAATTCATCGACTCTGTATGGTTAAGGTGTCTTGAAACTGTCTGATTGACATTTGTATTTTAATAAAATAAAAATAAATGAAAAA
>PVKA01019666.1:0-41664 GCA_004027165.1 Ctenomys sociabilis
TGAGTCAGATAAGGCAAAGTGAATGGCATATGCTGCAGGATACTAATCAGCTTTTCTTCTGGATGGTTAACAACCTAAGATCACAAGTCAGAGTTGGAGAAATAGAAGAGCCACAAGGCCTGCCAACATTTTGGACCTAGCCCTTCAAGGTCAGCGAAGACTCAGGACATAGGAGAACCTGTACTGCAATATCATGAGACTCAGGTGAGCTCCAAATTTTCTGAACAAGGAGATTGTGGAGCCACAGAGGAAAGAGATTGAAGTTCTATAGTGTGCCTGGGGATAGTCACATGAAGAGAAAACTTTCTCTCAGGCTCTCACAGAGAGCAATCTGGTCAAGCTTTGGCCGTGAGTCATCCACATGGATGACAGAGACAAAGGAACTACAGAATAATGTACAGGACTACAAGATAAACCCTGAGAAGACTTCAACGACCACATAGGAAATATAAAGTTCATGTGCTGGTATATAAGTTTTGATCTACCTAGGTCTTAACCATCCAGCAGAAAAGTATAAAAGTATAAAAATGAAGTATACATCGTGAGCCCATAATATTAAGCTGAGCTATGAATGGATATGGTCAACAATTTCTTTGAATAACTCCCATGGTTGCAGAATGCTGGACTGTGTTGGATTGTGGTGTCGAGTTCAAGCACCTAAGGTAGTTGAATGTCAATTGAGTGCTCACTTTTGGCAGGTGTAGTCAAAGGAAGGGTTGTAGAAAGAAAAAATCAGGATGTGTATGTATAGACAGTACAGTTGGGATAGATAATGCTGGGCTTGTACATAATTCTATGATAGGCAAGATCTGCACTAATGGTGGTTGGACAGGATATTATGTCGGCTTTTAGTGCTATGGTCATCCACTAGGTAAATAATTATTGAATTTTTGATACAATTCAGCTATAAAAAACCTGTAAATATAATATCATATATGCACCTTGTACAATATCAAAACGTTAAACAGTTTGTAATGTATTAATTCATGGACTCTGTATGGTTAAGGTGTTTTGAAACTGTCTGATTGACATTTGTATTTTAATAAAATAAAAAAAAATCCCTGCTTCAGATGAACACCCCCTCTACCATAAGATAAATCGAATAGAAGACTTCTTATGCTAAGCTAAAATTTGCATGCCTATGTCTATCTTGGATCATATCCAGCCTCCTTCACTTACATAATTCGGAGTATACCAACTACTTTCTCTGTAATCCAGTTTCCACATATGTAAAATACAGACAACATTTATATACAACAGAATACTAGTCCACTGAAAAGGACATACTTGAGTCATTTGTAGAAAAATAGATGCGCCTTGAGGCTAGTATGTTGAATAAAGTAACTCCGACACATATACAAAAATACTACATCGTTTCTCATATAAGAACTATATAAATGTATACATAACATGAAATAAAAGACAGATAATAGGAAAAATGAGGGAGAGAAAAGAACTGTAATCCAGCAAACACAAGATATGTAAAGTGTACCTTGACTCACTAAAATTGTCTTACATGTTTTATGTATTCTTTGGCATATTAGCCTGGTTTTCAATCCATATATATGATAATTGACTTTATAAAGTCTTATAAGTAAGTGAATCTGATGTTGGAAATATAAAAGGGGATGGAGGAAAGGGGAGAAAAAACTGAAATGCGTTACATACATGTTTTGTTCCCCTACAATGTAATCATTATGTAATGCAAACATATCCTTATAAAAATAAAACAAAAACTAGAAAAAAATAGCACCTATCTCATAGGATTGTTGTAGGGATTAAACATACATGAAGTACTTGCAATAGTCCTGGCACAAAAGTGTTCGATAAATGTCAGCTTTTGTTTTTATTGCTAATACTACTGCTACTTTTACACACGCTATCACTAAGGACTCCCCTGACAGTGACACATATCAAACCTCTTCTATCAACTCTTCAAATATTTGAAGACTCCTATCCAGAGCATGAAGGTTAGAGGTGTGCGTGCTATCTCTATTCCTTATTAATTCTATATTTGACAAGTTGTCTGATACCTTTAACTTACATACCATCAAGTAAACAGTACCTACTGCATAGCATGGTTGTGATAAAGAATGGCAATGATAATCTGTTAAAAGTGTCTTGTACATAGTAGGTACTTAAACTGTCAGTTACCTTTTCCTTTTAAATTCCTGTATTTTTTTCCTAGGTACTAAAAGTCTTCATATCTAACCTTCCTAAGTATGGTTTTCTAGTTGCTGACATCTTTATTTCACTACAGTTTTTCATGTGTCTTTCTTAAAAGGATGCAAAGAATTGTTCCAGACATGGCCCAAGTACACTATGTAGAGTTGCTGAAAAGCGTATTTGTGAAGGCAGGGATTCAGTATATTCTCACAGTGATTGTTTTTGCTTATTGATTTCCTTTTTATCCTGGAACATAGGCTAATAAGAGATCGATTCCATTAAAACTTCAAGTTAGACACTGAAATCACAGCATTTCCATGTCCAGATCCTGAAGCTCTTTCTTAGGACACTTTCTTGACAGCTTGTTATCCATACATAATGTAGTGAATCTAATCCTAATGGTATATGTTAACATATACCTTTAGGAGGTATATTATTGTGGTAATAATATAACTCCTAATGAGGTATATATAACATCTAATAATATACATTATTAGGTTTATATACCTAATGAGGTATATATTGGACATTATTGCTAACGTGTTCCTCTGCATTCATTTTATGTGGTTGCTTTCCAAAGTAACTTACTCAATCAAAAAATATAGTAATTTTTAGCCGGGCGTGGTGGCGCATGCTTGTAATCCCAGCACTCAGGAGGCTGAGGCAGGAGGATTGTTGTGAGTTCGAGACCAGCCTGAGCTACAAAGTGAGCTTAAAGGCCAGCCTGAACTTCATAGTGAGACCCTGTCTCAAAAAGACAAAAAAAAAAAAAAAAAATATATATATATATATATATATAGTAATTTTAATCTACTGGATAGGTACCTCTAGGCATACACAGAGAGACAATGTTGTGAAACTGTTCAGCACAGAGTTCACCGTCCACCTTTCCAATTTTCTGGGGAAAATATTCTACAGAATGCTGAGAAGATCACAAAGAGTAAGAAATCCTGAGGTCAAGCACTATCTATGCCCCTACCTTAGTATATGAACCTGGATCAGTTCTTTAAATCTTCAGACCATGTAATTACCTCATCTGAAAACAAGAGAGTCTCACTTCATAAATATTAATAACTATATGGGGTCCAATTAAGTATGCATCTATTCTGAACTTCATGTTTAAACACTCATACTTTTCTACCCCATCATCCTGTACATGCCATTTTATTCAGCTATTGCTATTTATCCCAGACAAAATGGGAGTTTTAAGCAACTAAAACAGTAGAGCATTTCCTTTCCTACTATCTTGCTTATATAGTTTTAAAGCAGTTGTTTAAATTGTGTTTTATAAAGATTATCATTATACATCCAAGGTGAAAAGCAAAATTCAATATTTACAACTCAGGTGCAATAGAGACAGCTGTAACCAGCAAGGCCATTTATACTGTATTAACTATAAGAAATAGCTTGGACACTGACCTTCACCAGACACTATATTCCTCAGAGCTCAAGATCTAGCAATATACTATGAGAAAGTCAAGAACATCTATCACCTATTATTTTGTGTCAGAAATCATATACCATAGCATGCTTAACATTTTTATTACTAATTTAAATCTTAAGGTAGCTGTCAAAACTATTGCAAGGTAATAGCTTTTTGCCTCTAGTGCATGTAAAATTATTAGTTTAAAAGAAGTTTTCAATATTTAGGCTGACCTTTTGAATAGTCTCTCGCCTTTTTTCTCAATCTTCCAAGAAAACAGTCTATTAAAAACTCTTCCTTTTGCTCTATCTACAGATGTACTTCCTAAAAGAAGCCTTAAGAATTACAATTGTTGGTTACAGTTATTAATTTTAAGATGTCCCATGAAACAGTGATAAAATATTTGTCTTTTTGCTTCTACTTGAGAAACACCACAATGATGCATGAGTTCTTGGACAAAGGCATGACAGGACTGTTTTCTAGGAGATCATGGTTGTTTCCCTTTAATAAAGATGTTTCCGAATTTTAAGAATGTTCAGTGAAACACACACACACACACACACACACACACACACACACACACACCACATTTGTAGAATGGGAGTTGCTATACTCCATTCTTGCAGGGTTGCAGGGTTAATTCTTTTTTTCAATAGATAATAGTCAGTTTTTATTTCTTTACTTAACTCAAAGCCTTACATCCCAAATATCTATTCACAGTGTGTCAGTCTCAGGGCCTTCTTTAAATTTTACTAACAGCCAGTTTCCTGTTTTCAGCAATTGCTAATAAAATGTTAGAAAAACTATTCCAGTAGGTGTTAAAATGCTTACAACTCAGTTTCCTTGTTTATAAAACATTAAAATAATTGGTACAATTATTTTCTTAAAAGTAACTTTATATTCCTTTTAGTCATACATGATGCATTGTTTCCACATAACAGTGATTTACAAGTCAAGGATTGGAAAAAGAGTAATAAAATATCTATAGTCTGAAGAGAAAAATAAAGCAAAACAAAAATAAAATACCTAAGATTGCAATGACATTTTGAAGGCCTCATTTTGGAGGCCTAATTTATCAGTTGTAACAATGATTTCTGAAATTAGCTTTTTTTTAGTATAGTTTTTATTTGTTTTTTAGTTTTAGATAATTTTATTAATTTTATTGAGAAACAAATAGCAATGAGATAGTTTCAAAACCAGTTAGTAGGACAATTTCAATTAATACATTGCCTATTGTTGTCTTTGTAGTGATTATTCAAAGTATAAGATGCAGACATGATATCCTATTTAAACACTATTAGTACAAATATTTCTTCTCATTGAATTAAGAGAAAGTAGCTGTATATCTATGCTATTTTGTATATATAGATACAAAATGGTCCTTCATTTGTAACCCCTTTTGTTGTTTAGTTTTGTCAGAGATGGGTGTTCCATTGTCATTTAAATATTATAGGTGCATGAATTCAGCAAAATAATTCAATATAGTCCAGTAGTCCAGAATAGTAGTGAATTATCTATAGGACTGGCAATGTCAGAAGTTGTTGACTTCAGTCTTTTACAGCTCAGCCTATTAATATGGCTTTATTTTTTATATCTTGTTTTCATACTTTGTTGCTGCTGGATGGTTAAGAACAAGATTAAAGGAAGACCTATATAACAAAAAATGTAACTTTTGTACCTGACCAGGTCAATCAAATCCCCTCAGGATTTACCCTGAAACCTTGTACCGCAGTTTGTAGATCCTTTGTCAGTGTCAACCATGTGGATGAGTCATAGGCATTGTTGGACCAATTTGCTCCCTGTGAAAGCCTGAGAGAATGTTTTATCTCTAGGTGAGTCTCCTTAGGCACACTCTACATCATCAATCATTTTCCTCTGTGGCCCCAGAATCTTCTTAATCAGAAAATTTGGGACATCACTGAGTTACAGGATGTTACAGTACAGGTTTTCTTATGTCCTGATTCCTCACTGATCTTGAAAGGCTATGGCCAAAATGTTGGTTGTCCTTGCAGCCCATCTTATTCACTTTTTGGTCTGCAAACGTAAGTTGTTAACTCTCCAGAAAAGAAGCTTAATGAAATTATTACCCTATAACATAGACAGTTGAGCTTAACCTCACTATGTATCTGAATATCAAACACCTTAGATATAACATGGAACAGGTATTTTTCCATCTGCAGGGTTCATTATACTTGTTTTCATGTATGCTTCCATTGGAATAAAAGGTAGCCAATATGAAAAGAGAGAACCTCCATTTTTCTACATTTTGATATTCTTCTGTTAATTATTGCAGTGGCTGAAAGGTGAACCAAAATAGTAGGAGAGGGGGATATCTTGGCTGGGCACAGCATCATTTGCGCTGCTATTTCTTTCTTTCTTTCTTTTTTTATTGACTGGTTCAGCCAATCCTGAGGTGCCACGGATTAAACCATGGTTCCCTGTGCCTGCCTAAACTTGCCTAAACAGGTGCTTAAGACTGCTGAGCTATCTTGCCAGCCAACACTGCTATTTCTAAAGGTTAGAATAATTTAAGACCAGGCTTACTTCCCATCCTTCCCATCACATCACTTCAACATGACAATCACTTCTATGTTGACATACATAGTCTCCTAATATTCTGTTCCATGGCTGGCTGGAAAGGAAGAAACAGCAGAATTTCTAAAGGTCTATGTTATTATTCTGCTTTCTCCAGGTGGTGTCCTTGCTATTGTCCGTGAACTGTAACTGAAAAGCCACTACATAGCAGATGGTAAGAAAGGAGGACTAATGTTTAAATTATTAACCATCACCAACCAATATTAAGCCTCCCTTTGAAACTATAGGAACTGTAAAATCTGAGTATACATTTCTGCTGAAGGTCAATAAAGCAGGAATTCTTAAGCCTTTCTTAGCATAAATACACCAAGCAAAATACATTAAGGAAAGATAATAGTGTATCACTAATTTAGTAACTGTAATAGGACCCTTTCCTCTTCAATTAGTTAACAGAGAGCTGAGACTCAAACAAAGAAATTAGCCACTCTTCCCTTCTTTCCCAATTTGATTTATGCATAGCCCCTGGAGACACAAATTAATGTCTTCACAGACCAAAAGCCCCAGCTGTTTTGGTAAACCTAGGACAAAGCTTAACTAAGGTTCACACATGCAAACATAAAGCCCCCATAATTAATAAGCTGGGTATTACAAAGCTGCCTCTTCAATCAAGGATCGAAAGCCAGCCTTATTGCCTCTATCATCCGTAGCCAGGATGGCCTGAATACAACTACAGTATTGAGCACATCCTGAAGCATTGTGGATTCTGAATAGGTAGATTCTCAAAGAAAAGCTGAGAAACAGATATAAACCATAGGGATTTAAAACCACAATTCATTATTTATTAATATCACACAGAAGCACTTGAAATCTGGGAATAGCATTTTTCATATAGCTGCTTTATTTTTTATGGTAAGAAATCAGAAAATGAGATGATTCAATGAAAATATCAAGAAAACTCTTAACACCCCCAATTAACAAACAACAAGCTATTTCACACCCAACCCACACCTTAGAAGCAGGTATAGTGTGTCCTTGCTAGTCCAACTTCTTCCTCTGTCACCTAAGATTCATCACTGAATTATGAATTCTATCCACAGCATTTTACTAAAACAACCCTTGCAAATGTGACTGGTACTCTTGCTAAAATTCAATGATCACTTTACAATTATCTTTCTCTTTGCAACACTAAACTGATGAACATTCCTGCTTTCTTATCAGCATTTTTTATTTTATGGGAAAAAAATGAAATGCTGTCTTCCCCTGTCATTGACACCACTGACTTGGGGAATCGTTCTCAGTTCATTTTATAAACTTCATCTCTATTTCTTAAATGCCAGTGTCCCCCATTATTCCATCTTTATGCCTCTTTCAACATCCAGGAGTCCTTTATTTTGATGAGAGTTAATGGACACACTTTGATGTATAAACCTTTGTAAAACTGTATGCACAACTATGTATATAAATTTTATGCAGAGAATGTCTAGTTCTGAGATATGTAAGGAACCTAAACTGAAATAGTCTAAAGGCAACTGTTTATCAGATTCACAACTTCAAATCACTTCTCTAAGAAACCTGAGCACTCTAAACCCTACAGCTCCTATCTAAATTATTCCTAGTTATGGGCCCAAGGGTTAGTTTACACAACAACTCTATGCATCCTCCATGCTTTCCAGGTCCATGCCTTCATTATGCACATTCATTAACCAAGCCCTATGGTCTCTAACTTCTAACTCAAATGTGAACTCTTGTCTTCTTAACCACAATCTTCTCAGTCTAAATGGATTATTTCAATAGCATCCTCATACAACTTCCTGCCTCGAACCAACTTTCCAGTTGCAGATAGGACAATCCCTCTAAAAACTTGAATCTGAATCTGACCATGTCATTTCCTAATTTAAAAACTTTTGTTTCTTTAATAATAACTCTTACTATTCTTACATCCAGAACTTTACACTGCATAGCATGGCAAATAAAGTCCTTTATGACATGACTTCTGGTTTTCTCTACAGTCTCATCCATACTCTGTATCAACTCCTTAATAATGCCTTCAACCTTCAACTACTGTACTATTTATATGCTAGCCATACTTAACTGTTTACAGTACTTGCTTCTGGGATTTGATATAATTTAACATCGTATCATTTTGGAATATCCTATTCCACCTTAGTCTGGGTAACCGCTGCCAATAAGCTATCTCTAGTCACCTAAAATTAGATTAAACAATGCCTCATACGCTTTGATAGCATCCTACATGTGCTATCAGGCATACCATTCCACATTGTGATTGACTACTTCTCTTCTTTTTTGTTCCCCACTATAGTTTAGTAAATCACAAGCTCCTGAGGTTAGAGACCATATAGTGACCTTAGTACTGAGCACAGTGCTTGATACATCATGGTAGGCCAATAAATAGGTGTTAACTAATCAAATGAATAGGAAAATGCAAATTCTATAATTATGATCCTGTATTCTTCATCCCTACAATCCTTACTTTCATTTTGATGTGAGAAACAAAACAGTGGACTTCAGAGTCAGTTGGCAGAAGAAAGGATTGTCTGAGGCTCATTTTTTTCATTTTTATAACTAAGAAAAGTTTTGTTTTCTTACAGTTTGGCAATTTTGTAACTTGTAACTTTCTTGACAGATCTAATTCTCATCTCACACACTTCACTTTAGGCCCTCACCCTTCTTCCTCTACTCACTTTCTGTCCCCATGAATTCATGGTGATGTTCTACTTACACATTTAGAAATAAGTGTGGTAAAGGCCAAGATATATCTTATATGTATGCGTGAGTGAAATAAATAAGTGTATTTATTTATATATAAAGAAAGAAAAAAGAAGGAAAGAGGAGAGAGGGAAAGAGAAAAAGAAGGGAGACAGAGGTTATAATAAGGAAAGTATTCTGTCCTTTCCATATCTATCCATATCTAAAGAATTAAGTTGAGGTTCAATTTTAAATGACCATATCACAAAAAAATCCTAAAACTATTCAAGAACACTAAGCAGAAGAAAAAGTACAAGAAACAAAAAAGAAAATCATGTGGATTGATTGTATCTTTTTATTTTGTAATTTATTTGTGACAGGGTCTCCCTACGTAGTTCAGACTTGTAACGATCCTCTTCTCTCAGCCTCCCCAGCACTGAGATTACAGGCATGCATGACCATACCTGGTTTCAGGGCGAGTGTGGTACACCCAGGGTTCTGGGGCCAGCACAGCATGTGGTGCTGGAGATCAATCTTGGTCCTTGCACTTGCCAGGCAAGCTCTTAGACCACTGAGCTATCTCCCTACCCTGAATTTACATTATCTTGAACAACCCAAATTGCAGTAATTTGACACAGTTTTGCGGAATAAATCCTAGTAAAAGTTGAAAATAAAGAGCTATTTACTTTGGAACGCGAAACAACTTAAACTTCCCTGGCCAAGAGATGTGGAAGATTTATCATTACAAAACCATGTGATGTACTGCAATGCTATGAAAATACGTAACAATAACCAGCACTAAACATATAATAATGCAAGGACCAATCATTTATTGATCCCTGGGGGAAGAACCAGATAGCCTAAAAGACCAGCTCTCATATCTTAATTTCTTTGATTGATAAGGAAGAGTACACTTCCATTTAGTTCTCATAACCAATGACCCCTTGTCTCCTCTGTGGAAAAAAGTTGATATACTACCCCTTTTGCTCCTAGATATTAAATTTGTGTTTAATATTCTGTGTGCTTAGTAATGTATGCATTAAAAAACTTTTGCTGACAAAAGTGGCACTGCATCCATCTATTTGTCTTTTAGTTGCTACAAACAAATGCAGCAGAGAAGTAGGGAATTTAAATGCACAGCAAGCAGCTTATGTATTTCGCCATAAACTAGTCTACATATCATGCCACATACAGAAACAAAATCTCAGATGTATTCTTCTCCACAAAGAAGCAAATCAAGTTAAGGGACTAAGTAGCACAGTGGATAATGAAAGGCTAAAATGAGAGTATTAGTGGATGTTCTTTTAAAAACAAATCAAAAGAACCATTATCCTTGCCAACATTGAAGAAGTGTTAAACTCTTTCAGTGCAAAAGAGAAAGAAGAGTGTCCACTTTCTATGCTAAACAAAACCAATAATATTTTTAATGTTGTTAGATAGATGCCCTTTCATTTCAAAAGGGGATATAGTTCAGCAGTGGATAGAGTTACTATGTCATGTAAAAAGAAAATAGGCAAACTAAGAACACTTAGAGTAAATTAAAATATATAGAAACAAAGAAAACCTTAACAGTGTACACTACACCTGTCTTAGATACCATTGAGTTGACAGAAAAATACATCTTTATAGGGCTCCATACACATTGCTCCTCTATCTCCTGTGTAATTTATAAATATATAATTATATTTTGATAAATAATATGATAGTCAAACATACATCAGCAGTGAGGAAAGTTCACCTGTGTCCATGGGCTAATGAAATAAAAGCCACTGGCGATTCTGGGAGAGAGTTGAAAATCAAGTTTAACAAAGGAGTCATTCCTTGAAATTAAAATCAATGTCGAGATAAACATATATACACACGTCCTACTTTGGGAAGTATATGTGTGTTTTACATTAAGAAAATTCATCGGTGCCAGGGAGATAGCTCAGTAGAATAAGTGCTTCCCTGGCAAGTGCGACGTACTGAGTTCAATCCCTCGTCCCACAAAAAAAAAAAGAAAAAGAAAATTCATTATTCTTTTATCAAAACTATAAATCATAAAAGTGATTATTTGTATTACAAAAGCATTTTATGGATGATTTAACAACTGTACTGTTGATTTCTGCTGGTCTGTGGAAAGGAACAGCTAATGATTAATTTGTTTTATCTCCTTTTGTCAATTGTCCTTTTTCTCTTCTTAATTTCTTATATTTCTTTCTTTTTCTCTTTCTTCTTCCAATTTTGTATGCATATATCTGGTAATATGAGTAATTGGTGAGAAGACAACACTATGCATTACAATAAATACCGTGAAATTCATATCACTTTGTTAAGTGAAATTATGTATCACTTGTAATTTTTCTGTTTTGATAATATTTTGGGGCCAGTGAGATTACTCATTGAACTAAGTGACTCCTTAGGCAAGTGCAGGGACCTAGGTTCAATCCCCTGCACCACATGCCATGCCAGCCCACTCCCAGGCAAGTTGAGCCAGCTACTGAGACCGGGTGTGGTGGTACACATCTGTAATCCCAGTGCTTGGGAGGCTGAAGACAGGAGGATCACTAGGAGTGTGATCTGCATTGTGAGACCATGTACCAAATACATAAAAAGTAAAAATAATATTTTCTATTTCCTTTTAAAAAAATGTATTTGGTTGTTGCAGGGTCTCATTACTCAGATCAGACTTGTGATCCTCCTATTTTCAGCTTCCAGAGCACCGAGATTATAGGTGTACACCACTACACCCAGACTCTGGCTCCCTCAGCCCACCTTGGGAGGGGGCTCATGTGGTATATGGTGCCAAGGGATTGAACTACAGTCCCTCTGCTGGCCTAAGCAGGTATTTTAGTCCACTCATCTATTTTGCCAGCCAAAATAAAATTTTTTCTTAAAAAGAAGCATTATACATGGCACTTTTTTCAAATGTCAACCAAACAGTATGCTTCTAAGTAGATTTGATGCTATAAATAAGGAATTTATATATTTACATTCTCAGAAACTTTTATTGGTATATAGTGAAGTATCTCTGTACCACTGAGTTTTTATATGCGCTTGCATTTGATTTTTCTTTTATAAACTTGAATTCTGGAATATTCTTTCTCCTTAACTCTTAGAATGCCTGTATTATCTATATTTCAAAACCAGAAAGCTGAGACTATGTCCAGCAAGTACCTACTGGGGAAGTAGAGTCTCACCACAGAAGTGAATGGTAAAACATTCTTGAAATATTTGAAAGGCCCAGGGACAAATTCAGTAGATTGTGATAAATGAGAGGTAAAAATATTCCCAGAAATCTCCTGAAAGGTTGAATTTATTGTCTATATTTGGAAAGTAGTACATTTTCACATGTATAAAAAGGAAACTTCTAAAGGAGCACAGAGTGAGGTAAATACTGAGGTCTAGCTTAGTGTATGATAAAGTATTTTTATACTGCAAATTTCATCTGACATGCTTAAAGATCTATGGATAAATAAATATGAATAAGATTATTTTGAGGAACTTCTGAGTCTATCCTGTATTGCTGATCTATATTAACATACAAACACAAATTTTGCTTATGTGAATTGCTAGTGGCTTTGATTTGTACATACTAGTTTTAAAAAATGTTCCCAGTAAGCCGGGCGTGGTGGTGCATGCCTGTAATCCCAGCACTCGGGAGGCTGAGGCAGGCGGATTGTTGTGAGTTCGAGACCAGCCTGAGCTACAAAGTGAGCTTAAGGCCAGCCTGAACTGCATAGTGAGACCTTGTCTCAAAAAGACAAAAAAAAAAAAAAAAAATGTTCCCAGTTTGCAAAATGTATCATTCTACTACATAGCAGACTTACACATTAATTCCATATATGACAGATGTTGCCTTGAATTCAATTATAAAAAAATAGTCAAGTTGATGCACTGGCAAAGGAGTATCTAGCAGGTAACCTCTAAGTAAAAAAGGCCAAAAAGACAGAGGATCCACAGAAATATCAGGACTAAAATCTAGATGCCTGTCTATTCTTCTGTCAACCCAGATACTCATCTTAAAGACAGCCCTAGACATTTTATACTGCTGATGTATACTGTTGTTTACATCAGCAGTGTGAAACCCTGACTCAGAACAAATTTAAACAAGCCATTTGGAAATACTTTAATTTCTAAAATGCTTATAATCAATAATTGTGACTATGATGCATGCACATTATTGTCTTACATCATATAATGCTAAAACATTCTATTATGGTAAAGATAAAATTACCTAAAGGAAGTAATAGTTCCAACATGATTCAACACCTGCAAACCTGTTTTTAGTCTGATAAACAATCCATATTTCCAACTTAGTTTTAGACTCATACCTCCGAGCCATCTAATAACCCCAGCTTCAAATCTCTCTAAAAGCAGCCTGGTCACTCTCTACGTGAAAAGTAATGACCTCTAAGTTTTGAAAAATAACTGTTTAAGAATTACAATTGTTGTTAGAAGATATTAAGCATGTAAAAATTTATAGTTCTATTTATCAGTGCTGTGAAATAAAGATAAAAATCTAAAAGGTTTAAATTGAAAATGTTCAATACATAATATCAAAATCTAGACCATGACAGATATACTAATCTAAGGATATTCACCTTTCTAAAAATAATGGGCAAAGATGGGACATATTTGTTATTCACTATAAGAAGATATCGCTCAGACCAAATTTTAAAAGAAGAGATTGGCCAAAAAAACAAACAAACAAAAAAACAAAAAAACAAACAAACAAAAAAAAACCATAAAGTACCCTTAAAATAAACGTTATAAATCTAGCATGAACCTTAAAAGCAGAAAACCTATTTTTTACTAAATGGAAACTGAAATTCCACTTTTAAATTGTAAACTGTTTTTATAATTCCTCTTTCTATTACTATCATGCATTATGAAGAGGTAAACTAAATGGTTATAAAGAGGGTCAGCCAGATAGATCAATGGATCAAAGCATCTGCCATCTGCTTAGGCAGATGCAGGGACCAGGGTTTTATGCTAGGCTTGCCAGCAATTAAGACTGGGCATGGCGGTGTGCACCTTTAATCACACTGCTTGGGAAGCTGAAAACAGGAGGATCACTACAAGTCTGATTTATGTAGTGAGACCCTGTCAACCCTCTACTAAATACATAAAATAAAATAAAATAAAATGGTAATAGCATCTAAAATAAACTAGAAAACCAAACATATCCCAGAAATGTCTTGCCTCAAAGCTACGTTGCTCCCTCCTGCTACCTTGGGAGTAGGACCAGTAGCAGTATCTGATGGCAGTGGCTCTTTTCTAACAGTCTTACATTTGTGTCAGAGGGAGAATATTCTGACCAAACTTCTCCTTAGAGAGTCTGTGTGCTAGATGTGAAAAATTTCAGTCCTAAATTATTTCTCTTTGAGGAAAACTCAAAATCTTTATTAACAGTACTGGCTAATCTGTACTGAAAAAGACATTTAACTGTAAAGCAGACTGGGCAGGCAAAAGAGGTGGCAAAGTATGGATGAACCAACTAAACCCACAAAATGAAGGAAGCCTCCACAGCAAAAGCTAAAAGTACTAATTAAAATGAAACTTCTATCTGTAGAGACATCGTGACAAAGAGACATCAAATGATGGCTCAATGATACTTTTAAACAAACAACCAACCTAACTAAAATCTCAAATACAATTTAATATTATTTTTTTCTTAATATTTATTATAGGCAACTATTAGCTGTTACATAATTAAACACAGAAGGTAAAAGCATGGAAGTGGTAAAGTGGTAGCTATAGTTAGGGCTGGCTGTATATGTTTTGTTCTAAATTCAGTGTATTCCAAAGACTGTAATCAGAAGACAAAGGCAAAAGAAAAGTAGTTGAAGGAATAATGGCAGTTTCGGGGGAGACAATAAAAGCAGGATACCATAGAACATCCAGAAAGATGAAATAATCAAGAATAACTACAACCAATAACCATTTGATAGTATGAAACTCACTTTGCTATGCAGAGATATGAAGTTATGTCCAAGGAGAGATGAAGTCTCATCAAGGTGGATTTTAATATTCTTTCAGTCATGACATCAATGTATCAAACATTGTGCAGGTCATGCAACAACTGGGGGCTAATAAATGGTAGTAGAATGTCATGAATATAAAGCAGATCAGAAATTTGAAGATGTATGTTTTAGTTGTAAGAGTATTATGAAATATGTGTGACTTTAGACAAACCATTGAATTTTATTAGGTCTACCTAAAAGATTAGAGATTCTGAACCAGTTAGAGTGTTTAAATTCTTTGAAACAGATAGATTTCCAGAAATGACACCTCTACATATAAAACAGTTGAAATAAAAATGTTACGCTTGAAGTAAAAATCATTAGTCTTATACTCCCTCTACTGGGCCTCCCGCTTTCCTTGAAAGCATCGTTAATGGTATCCATACGGAATAGCAGCACAGTTTGAACATCATGGTCTAGACATGTAAGGATGCTTCTAGAGCTAATATAACTAACTGTGAAGCTTCTCTCATATATATCTTCAAAATATTTGTTCAATACATTGCAATTAAAAAATACCCAATAAATATTCGTTGAATATAAGGCATTGGAGAAAACATAGGATAAGATTTCCACTTGGGAGGAACTTATAATTTTGTTGGTGGATACAAAATAAAAAGGAGGATGCTCTTCAGAGAAAAGAGAGCTTCAAAGATCAGGGCCCTGACCCAGCCAAATAGCTCAACAGATTAAAGCACCTGCTTAGACAGATGCAGGGGCCAGGAGTTCAACCACCGGGCCTGCTGTGGCAGCCCCACTCCTGAGGTGCCCTCAGCAGGACCCTTGCTGGGCAGGGTGGCACATACCTGTAATCCCACAGCACTTGGGAGGCTGAAGCAGGAGGATCATTGCTACTTCAAGATTAGCCCAGGCTACAAAATGAGCTCAAGGCAAGCCTCAACTGCATAGTAAGACCCTGTCTCAAAAAGACCAAAAAAAGAAGATCCAATGCAACAGAAAGTCCACTAGTCCACTGCTTCGCTGTGGCTTGGACATCAGTGGCTAGACAGAAGGTACTCAAGTAAATATTGAATAAATGAATTATTTCTAATTTCACTGAAATTAGAAAGATAAAGAGTTTAAAGTGTTTTCATATTTTATGGAATATTTTTCATTTATCCACTAAGTTTCAAGAAAAGAAAACAAATATCTCCATTATGCATTCTGCTATGTACAATTACTTAACAATGGAATTAGTTTACTAGAATAAAAAGCAAAAAAGCATATCCATTATATTAGCAGCCTCCTTATGTCAGCAGAGCAAATAAAGGCAAAATTCCATCTAATCATTTGAAATATAATTTTGTAGGAAGAAATCATTAGATGGAATTTTCAATTGGCAGGAAATCTTTCTTTTAATGAACTTGTTTATATGGAGGTCATTAATTTGCTACACATAAGCAAGCCCCCAAGGTAGACAAATCTAGTTACAGGTGAGGCTCAGTTTTTCTCCTATCTCCACCAGTAGTAGAAAGAAGGCAAGGAGATCAAAAAACACACAGTTCTTTTTCTTTTTCTCCCAAGCTAAATTCTGTCCAAAATGATATGCTGTGTCTGTTTAGACTCATAGTCAGCCAGCAGGCATTTAAGTCAAATTAAGACAATTGCACAAATGGAAGAGAATATGATAGAGAGCTTATTGAAGGCAGATCATTTGAGTAAAAGCTTTGTGTGTTCAAGGAACAATATAATTTCTAGAGGAAATCTTTCTGGAAATGGCCAGGTGGCTCTATCATTTTATGTTTCAGGTGATATCAGTTATCCAAGACAAGTGTTATACATAACTAATATGCTCAAATCTAAATTATGCTTCCCTAGAAGGCTATTACATTTGAAAAGAAATGTAGGTGAATTTAAATTCCATTTTTGTTATAGTACAGTTCTAATGTTTTATTATAGTATATATGCATAATTCCTATTCTGAATATGCCCTATATATTGGCATACTTTTAGAAACATCTTAGGAAGGTATAAACAGTTATCTTTCTTCAACTTATGGTACCTAATGCTTGAGTTGTTCAGAGAGATATCAACCTAACAGATAAAGTGATAAATGCCTCATCCCTTTCTAGTCTTCCTCCAAAATGCAGTGTCAGTGTAGGAAAAACATTGGATCCTCTCCTCTGCTGTGACAAGTATAGAGATCCCAAGTTGTATGGGACTAAAGAGGTAGGTGGAATAAATATAAGGCCATGTGCTGAATGCTGAGAATAGACGACATCATTGCTTTCTTCTATTCATTTTAATTACAGCCAGGTAAAATAAGAATACAAATCAAGATTTCAAACTTAATTTTGAAGACCAGGATTTAGAATTGATGTAATTATGCTACTCAGCACATGAGTTTTAATGCACTGGGCCAGGTTGGCCTAACTGTTCCTTGCTTCCTATCATTCAAGCAAAATGTAGAAATTTATGGTCAGGAGTTGTCAATCAGTCTAAACAATTATTTAAAATCTACTATATGTCAGAGAATTTTCTAAGCCCTGGGAATACAAAAATGAATAAAACACAGGCCCTGTTCCTTTGGCACTTTTATACTTTAGAGAAGAGACAAAGAAGAAACCCATAGACATGAAAAATATCAGAAAGAGTTAAGTGATATGAATAAAATATTAGCTATAGCAAATAATATGAAGAAAACAGCAGGAGAAATGTATAGAGAATGAAAGGTCACTCACTCTGAAATGGATACATTTCAGGGTGGCTTTGCATAAAAGGATGACTCATGCTGATTTTTGTCTTTATTCAGAAATATCCAGAAGGTCACTAATATTACCATGTTCTGATTCAAAGTCAAAAAGGTGTCATAGAATTTAGAAATTTAGGGGCCAGGGAGATGGCTCAGTGGAATAAGTGCTTCCCTGGAAAGTGCAAGGCCTGAGTTTAATCCCCAGTTCCGCAAAAGAAAAAAAAAGAATTTAGATATTTGAGAAATGCCAACAGAACATTCAAAGAAATAATAGTCATGCTGAAGATTAATTATTGAAAGCCAATAAAATGATTCAAGGGAGGAAAAAAAGCTGACAGGGACATGATGGAAATATACCATTTCAATGAACACTATGAATGAGAATCTGTAGGTCCAAAAACACAATGTAAGGGCAACATCTTTCAAATGGCAAATCAGAGGGGAAAAAATGAGTATCTCAGTTTCTAGATTTAGGACGTGATGCATAGCTGCACTTCTTCATACTTGTCCCATTAAGTACACCTAAAAACCTAGACATTATACACAGAACAAGTACTATGAGAAGATTGTTGGGCTGTCCAGATAGCTCAGCAGACTAAAGTGTCTGCTTAGACAGGTTCAGAGAGCAGTGTTCCATCCCTGGCATGCATTGCGAGCCCTGCCCCCTGGGCATGCTGAGACAGGCGACTGAGACTTGGTGTGGTGGCAGGTGCTTGGACTCTTAGTGATCCCTCTGATCACAGCCTCCCCAGTGCTGAGACTAGAGGCATGCACCACCACACCCTGTCTCAGTGGCCGGCTCAGCTGAGCTATCTCACCGGCCCTCACATACTGTTCTTGTGGATTAGAAGATTCAACATAGCAAAAATGTCAATTTTCCCTCAAAATGACATACACGTTAAATGTAGTGGGATTTTTTTTCTAAAGAGAACTTATCCTAGGATTTAAATGCATGGATAAATAAAAACCTGTGGGTTCTAGAGCTTGGTGAAGAGATCTTTGACGTGATGCCAAAAAGTATAATGCATAAAAGAAAAAAATCCATAAATTACTGATTATCAAAATATTGTTGCTTTAAGGACTACTGAACAACAAAATACAGATGGGCAAAAATATATTGGCAAAATATGTATTTGACAAAGGAGGATTTTACATGGAATATGCATTAAAAAAACCTTTGAGCTTGATAGTAAAAAGATAACTAATTAGAAAAGGGCCAAAGTATTCTACTTAAAGAGACATTTTACCTGAGTATGTAAAGATGGCAAATACAAAGAATAAAAACTATTCAAAATCACTGGCTTTAAAAGAAATGCAATTTGAGTTAAAAAAAACTTTCATAACAAAAGAATAAAGTAATTCCACAGCACAATGGAATGATATAGTTGACAGTAGCCTAGTATATATTTTATGAAGAACTACTAGAATAGAAGCTCAAAGGCTCCAAATATAAAGAAATTATAGGAGTAAGCACAGTGTTAATTATCTTAATTTGATCAGTACATACTATTGTCATGTTGAAATATCACGTCATATCCCATATATATATATATATATATATATATATATATATATATATATATATATATATACAATTAACATGTTAATCAAAACTTTTAAAGAATTTTAAAATAAAACACAGACAATGTCAAATGTTGAAAACAGGATCAATCATATTACTGGTAGAAATGTAAAATGGTATAGCCATAGAAGAAAGTAGTTCTCAGTTTCAATTAAAAGAAGTGTAAGATTCCTTATCCACCATAATGTTGTTATATTTTTGTTCAAGGAAATCAGTAAAGAAGCCTTGTAAATGAGCCTGTGTTCACAGAATTCACAATTCTTTCCATTTTTTCCTTCATCCTGAAGGGGCAAGCTTGTCGTATGATGGAATTGCTTGTCGTATGATGGAACTGCTTTGAAGACTGAGCAACTGCATAAAGTAGGGGGCAATATACTCATTAGTGAAATAAACTAGACACACGTGCAAATATCATAGTCTAGCTAGTATATAAAATCAAAAGAAGAAATACAAATAGAAAGGTATAACAACAACTAAAAAGAATTTAGACAGATAGTTAGTGTAAACTGAACTGCATATGTTGCAGAGTAATAATCAGCTTCTCTTCTGCATGGTTAACCACCTAAGTTTGCAGATGAAAAACTGGAGAAATGGAAGGGTGACAAGGTCAGCCAAAATTTCAGTCCTAGCCTTTCAAGGTCAGTGAAGACTCAGGACATAGAAGAACCTGTACTATAACATCATAGAACTCAGTTGTGCCCCAAATTTTCTGATCAAGGAGATTATAGAACCATAGAAGAAAGTGATCGATGATCTATAGTGTGCCTAAGGACAGCCACATGGAGAGAAAACTTTCTCTCAGGCTCTCACAGTGAGCAAACTGGTCAAGCAATGGCCGTGTCTCATCCACATGGCTGACACTGACAAAGGATCTACAAAGTGAGGTACAGGATTACAGGATAAACCCTGAGGGGACTTGCCTGACCTCATGAGATACAAAAGTTTTTTGTTATATAGGTCTTCCTTTAGCTCAGTCTTCTGAGTTGTTCTACTATCCAGCAGAAAAGTATAAAAACAAGGTATATAAAAAAGGCCATAATAATAAGCTGAGCTGTAAATTGCTCTAGTCAACAACTTCTTCAGATAACCAACTATTATTGTGGTTTGGTGGACTGTGTTGGATTGGTTCGCTGAATTCAAGCACCTATAATAATTGAATACCCATCTTTGACAGGACTAAACAAAAAAAGGAGAATACAAAGGAAGAACCATTTTGTGCCTGTATAATTAGTACAGTTAGGATAAATATGCAGTACTTTTACATAATTCTATGAGAAGAAAGATTTGTACTAACAGTGTTAGAGCGGAATATCCAGTCTGCATCTTGTACTATGGATAACCACTAAGAAAATAACAATATAAAAAGTATTAATTATTGAAATTGTACTATAATTCAGCTTTAAGAAAAAAGATAGGTATACAGCTACATTCTCTTAATGCACTGATTAGAGGCATCTGCTCTAATAGTGTTTGTAGATAGAGTATCATGTATGCACCTTATACAACAAAAAGCCACTATGAAAACAGTGTGCAATGTATTGTTGAATCTGTCCTACCAATTTGATTTGAAACTGTCTCACTATTTGTTCTTCAATAAAATAAAAATAAAAAAATAAAGTTGGTGGCAACACTTTCTACATACAATGTCTTCCTGGATGCGCTAAATTAATGTGTCACATATATGTTTGTTATTTGTACAGTAGTCAGTCATGGATTGAAGAATAATAATTGGGGAGTGGCTTGGTTTATTACTCCAAGTAATCTACAAGTAACTTGTTTTCTGTGGGTAATGAACACCTTGATGTTGCCTCTTTTGGAGGTCCTAGTTGCAAAAGCAATTAAAGTTATATGTTCTAAAACATTCTTTAAGACTGACTCTATACCAGCCCACAACACAGGTCTTGAAAACGTTTAAACTGTTTAAGTCACTTAGGACATGTTCTTCCAAGGAAAAAGCACATAGAATATTAACAAGAAAACAAATATACCAAAATTTGTGAGATAAAATAAAGTATTGCTTAATGTAGACCACATAGTATTAAGTGATTACAGATTTAGAACACATTTATTCACAATATAAACTAATTCTGGAAACCAGACAAATGAACATCAACTAGTGACTAGATAAGCTAATTATAGTTAATAAAAACTGAATATTAGTTAAAGCTACCAAATGAACACACTCAATACTGTGGATTAATGAAAGAAAAGAAGGCTATTGAAAGACTCTAGACACAAGAAAGTAAAGTGTAGCTCTTTTATAAAATTCTGTAACAGACAATATATGATGACAGAAATCAGAATAGTAGTTGAAAATGTAGGTGGAAGTTGACTGGAAGGAAAAATGAAAAAAAATTCTGGTGAAATGAAAATGTTTTATTTCTTCGATATGGTATCAATTGTAAGAGTATATATTCATTTGTCAAAAGAAATTAAATTATACATATAAGATCTATGCATATCAATATATAATTTTTTCTCAATATTTAGAAAGCATTTCCTCCAATATTATTCACAGTACCCATAGCACATTAAATGTTTAAATATGGATGTATAAAGAAAATGTGGTATATAAATACATATGTACAACATAGACATATTAAAAATATGTGGTATATACATAGATACACAATAAGGATTAAGAAAATATGGTGTATACATGTGTGTGTGTGTGCAGAAATATAATTCATCGTTACCTTAGTTTAAAAGAAGTGATATCATAAATGCACATAGAGAGCAGAGAACATTATGGTAAGTGAAATAAGCCAGGCACAGAAGCCCAAATACTACATTTATGTGAAGAATCAAAAATACTCAAAATGATAGAAGCAGAGAGTAAAATGGTGGTTGGTAGGGGTTGGGAGAAGGACAAAAGTTGTGGTATCTGTCAATGCATATGGATTTTTGGTTATACAGGATGAAGTATACCTAGAGATCTACAACATAGTACCTCTCATTAACAAGTGTATTGCAAACAGTATTTTCTAAAATGGATACAATTTGGGTTTTCTTGTGTATATATACACAAAAAAGTAAAACTAAGAAGAAACATGAGGCAAGTGATAGATTTATGACATACATTAGGGTGATGTTTTCATGGAGTAAGCAGTACTTATCTTCAAACATATCAACTTTTATGAATTATGTACAGCTTTATATGTGTCAAAATATATAAATGTTGAATTTAAAAGGAGTATTTCTTCATATAGTGAAATTTAACTGGGTAAGTTTTTGTAGGAATTGAAGATTTTTTAACATTACCCATGAACAAATGCAAATACATTTTAGATGAAATTACAGGCAATACATTCATAATAGACAGTTTAAAGAAATCAGAATTTTTCCTCCCTGGGATACTTCTATTTATTTGAGATTATCATTAGGGAAACAAATGATAATTTCCTCATAAAAAATTGATTTCCTCTTAGAAAAAGAATATTGGATTTGCTAGATAACAGGTTTGCCTCATCCTGGGCATTTTCTATAATAAAGCCTATCAGTAAAAAATAAGTTTTATCTTTTTAGCTTAAGGAAGTAGGTTATTAAAAAAGCCTTCAAAAAAAAGATTCAGGGGCTGGTGAGATAGCTCATTACTCTAAAGCACCTGCTTAGGAAAACTTAGGCTAGTGTTCAGGGACCAAGTTTCAATCCCTGGCACCACATGTTCTGCCAGACCTGCCCTCAGGGTGGGCTGCGAGGGCCACAAGAAAAAAAGGTCCAGGATGGCAGATGATGTCAGAGAAATAAACTTACATCTCTCCAAAGAATATATCCTACTTCGTAAAGGTATTCCATAGAGATTAATGTAATAAACTAACATACTCATCTCATAAACATTGGCTTTATTATAGTAACTCAGAGGTATACTGATTATATCAGAGGAGATGATAACCAGCACTATGAAATCCACAGTATACTGTTGTTCTGCATGCTCTAAGATGCAAATCAGTTATTCTGGCACATAACTACTTATACTAAAATTTTAAATTGAAAAATTGGAAACATTTCAAGGTCCTAGAGAAAAATTTATAATCCTCTAAATTGAAACAAGGAGAAAAAAGTGACCATTTTTTTCATTAAGCATTTATTAAGTGCTAAGTATGTGTCAGAGCCTCTGCTAGTTGTGAAACATTTAAAAATGGATAAAATGTGATCACTGTCCTCCAAGAAATAATAACCTTAGCCTAAAATGACAAAAGCAAAAACATAACTAGATAGTTACCAAATAGTATGGTCAGGGAAATAATTAAAATATGCACCAGTGGGCCAGCCAGATAGCTCAAAGGACTAAAATGCCTGCTCAGGTAGAGCAGTGGCCAGAGTTTAATCCCCACTGTGCTGAAAGGATTGAGACTGGGTGTGGTGGCACTCACCTGTAATCCCTGTGCTCGGAAGGCTGAAAACAGGAGAATCACTATGTGTCTGATCTACATAGTGACAACCTGTAGACTCTGTCCTAAATACATAAAAAATATGCACAAGGAAAACTTAACTACAGAGGAAAGATCAGGGAAAGCTTTCTAAATGAGATAGTCCTTGAACTAAGTCTTGAATAATGAGTAGGAGTTAGACAAATGATGAGAACTCATTCAGCCATAATGGACTGCATGAGCAGAAGGAGAGTCATGGAAAGATTGTGTGCATAAACTACAAATAAGGGAAATGTACTGGGCAAAGGAGTGGCAGGATCACATCTGTATTTTAAATAGAAAAATATGACAGTATGGGAGTTATACTAGAGGTAAACTAAGGATAATCAGTTAATGGTCAATTTATTTAATTTCAAGATACTACATTCTCAGGCTGGGGAGATTGCTCAGTAGAATAAGTGCTTGACTGAGTTCAATCCCCAGTTCTGAAAAAAAAATGATACTACACTCTCTTTATTTGTCCTCCTACCACACACTAGTCAGTCACTCCTCACTTTTCTTTGCTGGTTCCTCCTCTTCTCTCCAACTTTTTAGTAGTATATTAATACAGGGCTTAGTATTTGGATCTCTTCTGTATCTTTAAATACTTCGATATAAATACTATCATAAGATGAAAATCCCCAAAGTGTCGTTAGTCCAAACTCGTATGCTCACCTGCTTGTCTTTCCACATAGATGGCTAATAAAAATATAAAACCACCATGTCCAAACTGAACTCCCATATGCCAAGCTTATTCCAACTATAGTCTCTCCCATCTCTATAAAGGGATATTTCTTTCTTTGTGTAAAAAAAAAACAAAACCACTTTTAACTTCTTCAGTTCATATCCAATGTCCAATCTACCTCTACATCCTGCTTGTTTTACCCTTGGGATATACCTTGACTCTATCGACTTCTTACCACAGAACATTGTTTCTGTCCTGCTTGCAACAGCCAACACTCTTGCCTGGATTATCACAGGAATTTACTACTTGGACTCGATGTTTCCACGTTGGCCATATCCCTACAATCTCTTCCCAAAACAGCAACAACTCTGGCACAGCAAAGAAAACAATCAACAAAATGGAAAGATAATATAGAATAGAAGAAAATATGTGCAAAACATTTTTCTGAGGAAGGGTAATAATCCAATATATAGGAACTCCTATAACTCAATGACAACAAATAAATCTTTACAGCCAAAGTTCCTAAATTGGCATTTGTTCAATGACTGAAATAATTAACTCGTGTCAACTTGTATAAGAACTGCACAGATAATTGATTTAGCATAGTTCCAAATGTGTGACATGATGGACTTACTAGTGAATGAAGACTCATCATATAAAAAAAAAAAAAAAACTGAAATCAGGATGATACAGAGATATCTGCACATATGGTTACTGACTTATTATTGCAAATAACTATGACATGAAAACAAATAATTGTGTATGGGTTAAATAAATAGATAATATATTCATACAAATATATAGTGGAGTATTATTTGGCATTTAAAAAGAGAAAAATAGGACTCCAGTGGCCTCCTTGATCCACCCCACCCCCACCCAGCCACAGCAACCAGCCTGAGACACCCGGGCCTACTCCAGCTGCCTTCTTGATCCCGCCCCCATGACCGACCAGTGAGTGGGAATTTGCACGACTTGCTAGGATTCCCAGATCAGTGAGTGTGTGGTGAGTCTGAGGGAGAGTCTTTGCCTTCTCACTGCATATTCTGCACCATCTAGGGCCTCAGTCCCCAAGACATCCTGGCCAGAGACATGCATGAGACACCCCAGACAGACCTCTCTGGCAACTCTCCGTAGCCACTGCCCCCAGGCCCATCACGGGAGCGAGAACTTTTGGTGAATCTCCTGGCACTCTTTCCACCCCCGCCCAGCCTCCAGAGTGTGAGAGAGAGCTGCTGCACTCCTCAGTGGCACCCTGCACCAGGGACCCAACAGAGGGAAATCACAGGAGCTGCAGCAAAAAGAACTGAACAAAACTGCTAGATCCAGGCCAGGCATAACTGGATAATCTCAAACTTAATAGACTGACACCTGAATCTCACTATGCCCAAGGGCTATAGCTGCACCAAAGCTCTACACCAAAGGTCAGAGGTCAGGACTATACAGAATGACAAAGGAGAAAAATGCAATATCAGGTCTCCAGTCCACCAATAAATGTAGAGGACACTAGCTCAGCTGAAATCAATGAATTAACAGAGACGAAAGCAAAGGAACAACAGCAAAAAGGTACAGAGGAACTCAGACGAGAATTAATGCTTCAAATAGAAAAAGAAATATTTGAATACATAGCATCAGAAATAAAGAATCAAATCCAAAAACATCTGGAGGAAACACAATGTTTCAGAACAAGTGCAGAGAACACTATTCCAGCTGAAATGTATGAATTAACAGCGATAGAAGCAAAGAAACAGCAGCAGAAAGGTCATGAGGAACTGAAAAGAAGAAATAATTTTGGAAATCAAAAAAGAATTCTTGGAAATCATACCATCTGAAATACAGAAACGATTATGTAAATATATACAGGAAACACAATTTGGAGGAAACTCTACAGAAAAAGTATTAATACCTACCTCCAAAGAAGAAATGTATAAAAAAAAATGCAGGAGATCATAAATATGACGGAATCTGAGAATGAGCAATACAGTCTGAACTTCAAACCAAGAAGGATCAAAGGACACAAAAAAGGCTACTATATATTGATTAGGAGAAAACTTCAAGAGCAAGAGGTGAATCTCATAAATATCTATGCACCAAACACAGGAAAACCCAAATACGTAAGATAAATCCTAATGGACATGAAAAACCTAATATCTAAGACCACAATCTTAACAGGAGAAGTTAACACCCCCTTATCTCAAAAAGATAGGTCAACCAGACAAAAAATTTGCAAAAAAGTAGCACAACTAAACCACAGCATGGAATAAATAGACCTGGTGGACATACATAGAGTATTCCATCCAACCACAACCAACTACACATTCTTTTCAGCTGCACATGGGTCATTCACCAAAATAGATCACATACTAGTCCGGAAGACATGCGTAAGTATATGCAAGAAAACAGATATTATCCGATACATATTATCTGAGCACAGTGCAATGAAACTGGTAATAAATGACAAAAGAAACCAGAAAAACCCGCTAAATTCATGGAAATTAAACAACACCTTACTCAATAATCACAGGGTCACAGAAGAAATTAAACAATATCTACAATTCAATGAAAATTCAAGCATAACTTACCGGAATCTATGGGATGCAATGAAAGCAGTTCATAGTGGGAAAATCATAGCTATGAACTTACACATTAGGAAAACAGAACGGGAACAAAAAACATCCCAATGTTCACTTCCGACATCTAGAAAAAAGAAGAGCAAACCAAATGCAGAGCGCAAAGACGGGAAGAAATGATAAAGATTAGAGTAGAAATTAATTCAATTCAGATGAAGAAAACAGTTCAAAAAATCCACAAATAAAAAAGTTGGTTCTTTGAAACACTAAATAAAGCTAATGACCCTCTAGCCAAATGCACCAAAAAGAGGAAACAAAAAATTCAAATAGAAGCAATAAGAAATGAAAAGGGTGAAATCACTACAGACCCAGTGGAAATCCAGCAGATAGTCAATAGCTACTTTGAGAATCTTTACACACAGAATAGAAGACACAGATGAAATGGACAGATTCCTAGAAAGGTACAGATTACCAAAATTGAACAAAGAGGATACAACAACTTTCAATAAGCCAATAACAGCCAACAAAATAGAAAACAAAATAAAAAGCCTACCGACAAAGAAAAGTCCAAGTCCTGATGGATTCCCAGATGAACTGTACAAGAAATTTATAGAAGATATAATCCCTACACTCCTCAGAATCTTCAATGAAATTGAAAAGGAAGCAGTCTAACCAAAATCATTTCTGGAGGCAAGTACTATACTAACTTCAAAACCAAGGAAAGACAAAACTAAAAAGGAGAACTACAGCCCAATCTCCCTCATGAACATAGATGGAAAAATAATAAAATCCTAGTGAATAGAATGCAGAAAATAATCAAGAAGATCATACACATGACCAGGTAGGATTCATCCCAGGGATGCAAGGATGGCTCAATATTTCAATATCTATAAATGTAATACACTATATTAATCGACTGAAATTTAAAAACCACATGATCATCTCAATTGATGCAGAGAAAGCCTTTGACAAAGTCCAATGCTCATTCATATTCAAGGTCCTACAGAAAAGTGGAATAGATGGACTCTACCTTAACTTGACAAAAGCCATCTATGATAACCCAAACGGGGTTATCATAATCCTAAATGGGGACAAACTGAAATCTTTTACTCTTAAATGAGATACAAAACAAGGATGTCTTCTATTACCCCTCCTATTCAATATAGTTTTAGAATCATTAGCAATTTGGAATCATTAGAAAAGAGGGAGAACTAAAACAGTAAGAAAAGGTAAAGAAGTTAAATTATCACTATTTGCAGATGACATGATACTTTACTTGGAAGTTCCCAAAAACTCCACCAAGAAACTACTAGAACTGATATGGAAATTCAGTAGCATGGTAGGATAAAAAGTCAATACTCAAAAGTCAGTAGCATTCCTCTACACAGATAACAAGCACACTGAAATGGAAACAATAGAAACAATGCCATTTACAATAGCACCGAGGAAAATGAAATACCTTGGATTTCACTTAACAAAGGAACTCAAACATCTTTTCACAGAAAATTACAACACCCTAAGAAAAGAGATTATAGAGGATTTCAGAAAATGGAAAGATATTCCATGCTCCTGGACAGGAAGAACCAACATTGTGAAGATGGCCATACTCCCAAAATTGCTACACAGATTTAATGCAATCGCGACCAAACTGTCAAAAACATACCTCCCAGACCCAGAGAAATTGTTCCTAAAGTTTATTTGGAACGAGAAAAGACATAGAATAGCAAAGGCAATCATGGCCAATAAAGAAAAGGCAGGAGGCATCACAATTCCTGACTTGAAATTATACTACAAAGCAACAGTGATAAAATCAACATGCTACTAGCAATGAAATAGACTTGCGGATCAATGGAATAGATTAGAAGATGCAAAGGCATCTATGAACACACTCAGCCAACTGATCTTCAACAAAGGGGCCAAACATACTCACTGGAAGAAAGATAGCCTCTTTAACAAACGGTGCTGGAAAACCTGGTTTTCTACATGCCGAAAACCAAAATTTGACCCAGCTCTATCACCATGCACTAAGTTAAAGTCAAAATGGATTAAATATCTAAACAGTAAAATAGAAACACTCAATCTCCCAGACGAGAAAGTAGGAGGAACTCTTGAAGACATAGGGGTAGGTAAAGAGTTCATGAACAAACATATATTTGCACGGGAAACACTTGAAAGAATCAACAAATGGGATCAACTCTTGTTGAGGAGTTTCTGCACGTCAAAAGAAATTGTCCATAGAATGAAAAGACAACCCACAAATTTTGAAAAACTCCTAATAAGCAATCGGACAAAGGTAGGCTGTCTAGAATATATGAAGAACTAAAATATAACAGGACCCTCAAATTTACAGACCCAGTTCAGAAATGGGCATCTCAGATGAATACACACTTCTCAGAGGATGAAATTAAAGAAACGAATAAATATATGAAAAAATGCTCCACATAGCTAGCCATCCATGAAATGCAAATAAAAACAACACTGAGATACCATCTCATTCCAGAAAGAATGGCTATCATAAGGAAATCAACCAACAACAAATGTTGGAGAGGTTGTGTAAAAAAGGGAACCCTTCTCCATTACTTGTGGGAATGTAGAATGGCACAACCATTGTGGAGATCAGTGTGGAGACTCCTCAAAAGAGTCGACTGGAAATCTCATTCAAGCCGGCTATCCCCCTACAGGGAATTTTCCCAGAGGAACTGAAAACATATCATAGTGATATATGTGTACCTATGTTTGTAGCAGCACAATGTGATAGCAAAATCTTGGAAGCAACCAAGGTGCCAGTCACATGAGGAATAGTTGAAAAAGATGTATTTCTATATAATTGAATGTTACTCAGCTATTAAGAATAAACTTGAAGCATTTATACTGAAGTAACGGTACTTGAACATATACTCTTAAGTGAAATAAATCAGACACACATGTGCAAATATCATATAGTCTCCCTAGTATAAGAATTCAAAAGAAGAAATACAAATAGAAATGTACAACAAGTAAAAAGAATTGACTCAGATAGGGCAATCTGAACGGCATATGCTGCAGGGTACTTACTAATCAGCTTTTCTTCAGGATGGTTAAGAACGTAAGTTCACAGATCAAAGTTGGAGACATAGAAGAGCCGCATGGCCAGCCAACATTTTGGCCCTAGCCTTTCAAGGTCAACAAAGACTCACAACATAGGTGAACACGTATTTTAACATCATGAAACTCAGTTGTGCCCCAAATTTTCTGATCAAGGAGATTATGGAGCCACAGAGGAAAGAGATTGATGATGTATAGAGTGCCTGATGAGAGTCACAAGGAGAGAAAACTTTCTCTCTGGCTCTCACAGAGCGCAAACTGGCCAAGCATTGGCTGTGACTCATCCACATGGATGACACAGATAAAGGATCTACAGAATAAGGTACAGGATTACAAGATAAACCCTGAGGGGATTTCACTGACCTCATCAAAAAGAAAAGCTACATCTTTTGGTATATAGGCCTTGCTGTACCTCCATGTTAACCATCCAGCAGAGACGTATAAAAATGAGGTATACAACACGGGGTCATAATAATAAGTAGAGCTGTAAATGGCTATGGTTGACAACTTCTTCAGGTAACTAACTGATGTTGTGGAATGCTGGACTGTGTTGGATTGTGTAATAGAGTTCAGGCACCTAAATTGGTTAAATGACAGTGGAGTGCCCATCTTTGACAGGTCTAGACAAAGGAACAGGTATAGAAAGGAAGAATGATGATGCGTGTGTATGGATGGTATAGTTGAGATAGATAAGCCATGCTTCTACATAATTCTATGAGATGCGAGAGTTGCACTAATGGTGTTTGGACAGGATAGTATGTCACCTTCTGGTACTATGGACAACCACTAGGAAAATAACAAGGTAGAAAGTATTAATTATTGAATCTTTGATATAATTCAGGTGTAGAGAATAAGATAAGTAAACAGCTACACTCTCTTAATTTACTGATAAGAGACATCTGCTATAATAATGTCTGTAAGTATAGTATCATGTATGCACCTTGTATGATACCAAAAAATTATGAAAACTGTTTGCAATTATTAATTTATCGAATCTGTCCTGTTAAGGTGTCTTAAAATGGTCTCAATGATATTTGTACTTCAATAAATAAAAGATATTATTTTGGCTTCTAGTACTATGGACAACCACTAGGAAAAGAACAAGGTAGAAAGTATTAATTATTGAATCTGTGATATAATTCAGGTATAAAAAATAAGTAAACAGCTACATTCTCTTAATTCACTGATTAGTGACATCTGCTATAATAATGTCGGTAAGTATAATATCATATATGCACCTTGTACAATACCGAAACATTACGAAAACAGTTTGCAATGTATTAATTTATTGAATTTGTCCTGTTAAGGTGTCTTAAAACTGTCTCATTGCTATTTGTTCTTCAATAAAATAAATAAAAAAAACAGAAAAATAAAAATAATCAATCACTACTTATACCCCATGTATTACTCAGATGATGTGTCAACAGTAGCCAAACATAGAAGCAGACAGTAGTATGGTAGTTCCCAAGGGTTCCAAAGTGAACGAAAAAAGTAAGTATTAGTTAAAGGTTGCAAAGCTGCAGTTGTAGAGAATGAAGTTGTCCTGGAAATCTACTATACAGAGTAATACTTAAAGTTAACAATACTATATTATATTTAAATAATTGGTAAGAGGGTATATTTTATGTTAAGTGTCACCACATATGCAAAAACAATAATACACAGGAGATTAAGAGGAAACATTTTTAAAAGCAAATTCAAAATGGTAAAAAAAATATAAATGAAGCAGAATTTCACTACATAAAATAGGAATTCTAATGCTTGTTGCACTGCATACTATTTCAAATTATTTGTTTAGATTACCAGATATAAACACGTAAAATTAGAAAAGAAAGTAAAAAGAAAATATATTAAGCAATAACTGCTATTTTCAGTACAACAGCAAAAATCAGCACAATTATCCAAGTTATTGTGCTATAAATGCAAATATATCTTCTTCTATTCTTTAAGAGAAATTTTTTGAGACAAGTTTACTACACAAATCATGATGTACACTTATTTCCAAACTCATGTAGTTACATACATTAAGTAGGTACAGCTTCTTATATATCACCTATATCTCAATATACTGCTTTAAACAACATAGGTAATAGCCAGCACAGTACTTTTAAAATGCAGATTGTACAATCTGTTCAAAACCTTCTACAGACTCCACATTACAGAGAGTAAAACCCAGTCTCATCATAAAGACCCTATGAGATTTGCTTCTAACTCAATTATACCCTTCTGAATTAATTTCACAGGATTTTACATAGTTCAGTCAAATGTGGTCCTTAAACTCAAGTTCCTCAAATAATCCACAACTGTTTGTGCTAGTTGTCTTCTCTGGTTTAACACTTCTCCAAGATCTCCATTCTCCTCCAAACTGATCCAAGTGATTGCTTAAATCTTTTCTCAACGAGGTCACCCAAACATCCTATTTCAAATTACAATCTATACATCACCGATGTATTAAATCCTCTTTAAACCTCCACTATACCATTAACTGGATTCATATACATACAGGGATATGAATATATATGTATATATACCTACCAACATACATATATTTGTATGTGTGCAAATTGCCTTTGCTTATATTGGTACCTTCTAGAGCCTAAGAAAAAGGGTGAAGTTTTGTTGTTGTGCACTGAGTTGTGTTTCTAGCATCCAAAACAGTGCTCGGCCCATAGTGTCACTTAGTAAGTTATCTGATGAATAAATGAGCTAAATATGAAACAAAATCTATGGCAGATTAGAAAATAGGGAATAAACACTTTATATAAATCTTTGAAGTAAAAAGAGATCTTGAGAACAAAAACTTATCTGAAGAAATAGCCAACTGACACAAGGACAGTCAACCACAATTTTTCTCCTATTCAGAGTAATTCCTGATAAAGAGAATAAAAGTGATTACAGATGCAAAGTGATTATCTATATCCCTGGAAAGATACAAAACAATGAGCTTCCTTATCCAAGATATATAGCATTTCTCTATTCCCATACCCTCCAAGCTCAGATACCAGAAAAACACATATGGATGCACACTCACACACATAAACACACACACACACACACACACACGCACACTCACACACATAAACACACACACACACACACACACACACACACACATGGTATTTACTCTGAACTTCTAACCCTGAAGCGTAGGAGTGATCTAGAGATTCAAAATATGTGCATTTTCTCAATCTCCACACAAATAAGCAAGAGTTAGACCTCAAATATCTAATCTGACCATGGTCCTAGAACTTTACAGTACAGAGGGACCTGTACTGAGAAATTGTCTAGTCCAACTCCTTACCTTTTCACTTATTGTTTTCCTTTTTGAAATCAAAGATATGTGCAACCCTAATGAGAATGATTATTTCAATAGTGTTTCCTTTTGAAATGCAAATACACAAATACACTCTTTTTAAATAGTCTACACATTTTTCTTTCCTCAGTTTCAAATAGCTATCTGATTTTATGATTAATAATTTAACCTTAATCTTTCTCTTACTCTGTAGACAAGGACAAGTTTATATTTTTTATTTGGGGTAAATGAGATACAGTGTATGAATCTAAATGAATACATGTAATTTCTGGATTTTGATTGAACAACCTAGACCTTATAAAATTAATTTAGCTAAAAGTTAGATTTAAAGATCTGCTGCAGGATAACATTGTTCTGCTTCCTACTACACTACTCTATCAATAAAAATGTGTATTTCTATAATTTCAGTTATTAAGCTAAAATGTTAAAATAAGAAAAGATAAGAGGGAGAGACATAAAATACAAGGAAATCTCATATCTTTCTAAAATTCAATTTCTTGCTAGTCTACATTTTCTCTCTGCCTTCAAATACACACTAAAAACAACATGCAATGAGTGTATGTTTGTATCTAATTTCATATTACATTCCATTCATGAATAAATACATTGAAATTAAGAGTTAATAGAACCAGGGAAATAGCTCAGTAAAGTGCTTCCCTGGAAAGCGCAGGGCGTGTATTGAATCCCTGGTTCTAAATTTTAAAATAAATCGATAAATAAAATAAAATTAATAATGGCAGTTAATAATGGCAAAAAATATTTTCTGTCTTTTGAGTGATTTTGTAATTATAGAAGTAAATGAAATATAAGTATTATCTTTTCATGTTAACCTCACTTATTCATTTGGCTCTTCAGGTTCTTTTTAGTCGGGTTTTAATACATACAACATGACTTTAGAAACTACAGCTAGCCAAGTATGGTGGAACATATCTATATTCCTGGCGCTTGTGAGGCTAAGGCAGGAGAATCACCATGAGTTCAAGGCCAGCCTGGTCTACACAGTGAGTTCAAAACCAACTTGAATTATGTGGAGAGAACTTATCTCAAAAGAAAAACAAAAACAAAAATACACAGACAGGTGTTGTCCTGCATGCACTTTGAAAGACTGAGGCAGGAAGATTGCTGCGAGTTTGAGCCCAGCCTGGGCTATAAAGTGAAATCAAGGAGAGCTTAAATCACACGGTGAGTTCCTGTCTCAAAAGGGAAAATAAAAGAATTAAATTAATTTAAAATAAACACAAGAGTTAGAAGTGTGGCTCAGAGCTAACCTATTGTTGCCTATCATGAGCAAAGCCCTGGTTCAATCCCTAGCATTACAAAAACAATTTTTAAATTTAGTATATACATGTTTAAGCTTCAGGCATTTTCTAAACTATCCATTTTAGAAGATTTCACTTTTCACACTTTAGGAAATAGGATACTTTGCTAGGTTCCCTACAAAAAAGTCTGATCTGTATTGTCTTCATTTTTTTCAGGACTGGAGATTGAACTTAGGGTACACTGAGATACATTTCCAGCCCTTCTTATTTTAAGATAGGGTCCTGGTAAGTCGTTACATTACCTGGGATGGGCTGAAACTTATAAATCTCTAACTTCAGCTTTCCAGAGTGTAGGGATTACAGATGTGAGCTACCACCCCAGATTTTTCTTCCCTCTTTCTACAACTACAGTTATCCACTGCAGTTATAGGTAGTGAGATTGGTAGTCTCTAGCTTCAGCTTTCCAGAGTGCAGGGATTACAGATGTGAGCTACCATCCCAGATTTTTCTTCCCTCTTTCTCCAACTACAGTTATCCACTGTAGTTGTAGGTAGTGAGATAGGTAGAAATAAAATGTAATGTGACATTACATTATATATTAAATCTTCTTTGTCCCTTGCCTTCTACAATATTATTGTTCCATCTTAATAGTTTCAAACTGTTTATTTTTATTCACTTGTTTCTCTTATCAAAACCATCTTCTAAGATGGTCCCCATTGATCCTTAATATTCACAAATTTTTGTGTAATTTTTTTCACTTGAATGTTTGGATTCTTTGATTTATTTACTTATTCAGAGTGATGGGATGTTATTTCTGAATTAAGTTCTTAAGTGGAACTGGCTTTTCACTTGGGCTTTCTTTATCACTTTTTCTTCAATACTGTCTCTGGTGTGGCCACTGCCCTTTCATGTGGGCAAGTCCATGTGGTAAAGGATTGAGGTCTATCAAGAAGCACAGAGTGAACTTAAAAGTAGAAGCCTCCATTCAGTCAATTCTGCAGATAAAACAGGTCCACATAAAGATAAGCTGCAGGCTGACTCAGCCATTTTCCTCAATCCCACCCACGCCTGCCCAGGCAGAGTCTGGACTGAGACAGTGGGACCAACTCCTGCAGCCTCGTGGATCCTGCGCCAAGCCCTCCCAGTAAGGAGGGCTTTACATGACTCACCAGGCTTTCCAGATAAGTGAGTGTATGGTAAGTCTGAGGGAGAGAATTTGGCTTCTTCCCACGCCATGACCGGATCCCTGCCCCCAAGCTGTCCAAACCAGTGAAGATCCTGAAATGTCGGGGCCCACTCACCAGCAACTCCCCGGATCTGCTGCCCTAAAGCCCGCTGAGCAAGTGGGAATTGTCCCAATCTCTGGGCATCAAAGTTCGGTGAATGGAGAGCTCTAGGCCCGGCATGCCAGAGAGCCATTTCCCAGCGATCACCGCTACCACTCCACGGGCCCAGACCCAGCTCAGCAGGGCTGCAGGCCTGCTGTGCAGGAGCGACCTTTCCCAGCTTTCTCCTATTCCGGCTCATGGCCCTGGACCCAGCACAGGTTGGATGACCCAGCAGAGCCTACCTGATGAGTAAGAACATCCACTATTCTTTTGGGAGCCCAGAAAACCCACCAAAGTCCAGGCCTGCCCACCTAGAGAGCTACCTGCCTGAGAAAGGAGGGCCGACTCAGGTAACATTCCAGACCCTGCCCCAAAGCTAGCCAAGATAGTGGGAATTTTCACTCCTCGCTCTGCATCCTGGTTTGGTTCGTTCTCGCCTGACCAGGGAACCAAGAGGGAACCATATTAGTTGCAGCAAAAAGGAACTGAACACAACAGCTAGATACAGGACTGGCATAACTGGATAATCTCAAACTTAATAGGCTGGCACCCAAATCTCATTACTCACTAAGGTTATAGCTGCACCAAAGTTCTACAACAAAGACCAGAGGCCAGTGCTATACAAAATGACAAAGACAAGGAAAAAAAATGCAATCTCAGGCCTCAAGTGCACCAGAAAATGCAAGGGAAACTAGCACAGCTGAAATGAATGAATGAACAAATACAGCAGCAAAGGAACAATAGCAGAAAGGTATAGAGGAAATCAGATGAGAATTAATTCCTCGAATAAAAATAGAAATGTCTGAATACATATCATCTGACATAAAGGATCAAATCCAGAAACCTTAGGAAAAAAACCAATGCTCACCCAAAACAAGTGCAGAGAGCAGCATTTCACCTGAAACATGAACTGACAGTGTCTGAAGCAAAGAAACAATAGCATAAAGGGCATGAGGAACTCAAAGCAGAAATAATATCTGAAATCAAAAAAGAATTCTTTCAAAAAACAAAAAAAGAATTCTTTGAAATCATAGCATATGAAATACAAAAACAAGTCCAGAAATGTACAAAGGAAACCCAACATGGAAGGAACTCAGCATAAAAAGAACTAATAAGCACCTCTAAAGAAGACATAGATAAAAATATTGAGGAGATCAGAAATATGACAGATTCCTTGAATGAAGAATACAGAATAGAAATAGAACACATGAAACAGAGTCAAAGAGATATAGAAGAACTAAAAATAGCAATCACAAGTCTACAAACCCGTTGGAGTGATAGCGAAGACTGAGTTACAGATCTTGAAGATGCTGGTACAGCTAGTGAAAAGGTGAGAAAGAATCTCTTATTAAAGACGAGAATGCAGAAAAAAATAATCCAAAACCTGCAAGATGACAGCAGGATTAACAATGTGAGTTTAATTAGTATCAGTGAGAATGAAGGAGTCAATACAAATGACATAGAATGAATTTGGGGAGAAGTAATCGCAGAAAACTTCCCAAATATGAGAAAACAATCCAAAATTCAGGTAACCAAAGCATAAAGAACACCAAATAACTTCAAACCACGTAAAAACACACTGAAACAAATAAGAGTCAAGACCACAGAAATCCAACAAAAAAAAATATACTGAAAGCTCATAAGAGAAGGACCTCACATTCAAAGGAAAAGCAATCAAAATTACAGCTGATTTCTCTACACAAACCATGAAGGCAAAGAGAGCATGGAGCAGAGTTCTTCAAGTGCAACACGAAAACAAATTTCAGCCCAAACTGTTATACCCTGCAAAACGCTATTTCAAGTTTGATGGAGAAGTGAAATACTTGCAAGACAAAGAACAACTAAAGAATTTCATGATGAGAAAGACATCCCTTCACAGGCTGCTGAAAGATGTTCTAGAGAGAGACAACAATGACAAGAACTCCATGAATGAGAATGGAAGGAACCCACTAAACAGGACAGACAATTAAACACAGGTTACAAAGAAGCAAACAATAGCAGGTAAATACAATGAAAAACAAAAAAGTCAACACATTGCAATTAAAACCTCCAATGTAAACAGAATCAATTTACCAATTAAGAGAAACAGAATGGCACAGTGGAATAGGAAACAAAATCCAACAATATGCTCTATACAACAAACACACGGAGCAAACAAAACCCAGAGCACAAAGACGGGAAGAAATCATAAAGACTACAGCAGAAATTAACTCAATTGAGATGAAAAAAACAGTTCAAACAATTCACAAATCAAAAAGTTGGTTCTTTGAAAAACTAAATAAAGTTGATAAGCCTCTTGCCAACTCATCAAAAAGAGGCAAAAGAAAATTCAAGTATAAGAGATAAGGAATCAAAAAGGTGAAATCACCACACACCCAGTGGAAATTCAGAATATTATCAATAATTACTTCGAAAATCTTTACGCTCACAGAATAGAAGACACAGAAGAAATAGACAGATTCCTTGAAAGGTACAAATTACGAAAACTGAATCAAGAAGATATTACAACTCTCAATAAGCCGATAACAGCCAACGAAATACGAAACGTAATAAAAAGCCTACCGACAAAGAAAAGTCCAGGTCCTGATGGATTCACAGCTTAATTCTACAAGAAATTTATAGAAGATATAATCCCCACACTCCACAAACTCTTAAATGAAGGTGAAAAGGAAAAAGTCCTCCCAAAATCATTTCTGGAGGCAAGTATAATACTCATTCCAAAACCAGGGAAAGACACAACCAAAAAGGAGAACTACAAGGAAATCTCCCTGATGAACATAGATGCAAAAATACTCAAAAAAAACATGGCAAATATAATACAGCAAATCATCAAGAAGATCATACACCATGACCAGGTAGGATTCATCCCAGGGATGCAAGGATGGTTCAATATTCGAAAATCTATAAATTAATACACTATATTAATAGACTGAAATCTAAAAACCATATGATCATCTCAATTGATGCAGAGAAAGCCTTTGACAAAGTCCAACACTCATTCATGTTCAAGGTCCTACAGAAAATTGGAATAGATGGACTCTATCTTAACTTGATAAAAGCCATCGATGATAACCCAAATGGGGTTATCATAATGCTAAATGGGGAAAAACTGAAATCTTTTAGTCTTAAATCAGGTACAAGACAAGGATGTCTTCTATCACCTCTCGTATTCAATATAGTCTTGGAATCCTTAGCAACAGCCATTGGAAAAGAGGGAGAAATAAAGGGAATAAGAATAAAGAAGAAGTTAAATAATCAATATTAGCAGACGACATGATATTTTACTTGGAAGACCCCAAAAATTCCACCAAGAAACTACTAGAATTGATAGGGAAATTCAGTAGCATAGCAGGATACATAATCAATATTCAAAAGTCAATAGCGTTCCTCTACACAGATAACAAGCACACTGAAAGGGAAACAATAGAAACAATAACTTTTACAATAGCACCACGGATAATGAAATACCTTGGGATTCACTTAACCAAGGAAGTCAAAGACCTTTTCATAGAAAATTACAACACCCCAAGAAAAGAGATTATAGAGGACTTCAGAAAATGGAAAGATATTCCATGCTCCTGGATAGGAAGAATCAACATCGTGAAGATGGCCATACTCCCAAAATTGCTGTACAGATTTAATGCAATCCCTGTCAAACTGCCACCAGCATACCTCCCAGATATAGAGAAATCAATCCTAAAATTTATTTGGAACCACAAAGGACCTAGAATGGCAAAGGCAATCTTGGCCAATCAAGACAAGGCAGGAGGCATCACAATTCCTGATTTGAAATTATACTACAAAGCCACTGTGATAAAATCAACATGGTATTGGCAACAAAACAGACCTGAGGATCGGGGGAATAGATTAGAAGACACAGAGGCATCTACGAAAACACTCAGCCATCTTATCTTCGACAAAGGGGCTACACAAGCTCACTGGAAGAAAAACAGCCTCTTTAACAAATGGTGCTGGAAAACATGGCTTTCTACATGCCGAAAACTAAAACTTGACACAGCTCTGTCACCATGCACTAAGTTAAAGTCAAAATGGATTAAAGATCGAAACATTAAAACAGAAACACTCAAGCTCCGGGAAGAGAAAGTAGGAGGAACTCTTGAAGACATAGGGGTAGGTAAACAGTTCATGAACAAACATATATTCGCATGGGAATCACCTGAAAGAATAAACAACTGGGATCAACTCTTCTTAAGGAGCTTCTGCATGTCGAAAGAAATTGTCAACAGAGTGAAAAGACAACCCACAAACTTTGAAAAAAATCCTAACTAATGAGCAACCAGACAGAGGACTACTGTCTAGAATATATAAAGAAGTAGCATATAACAGGGCACTCAAATTTAAAGACCCAATTCAGAAATGGGCATATGAGATGAATACACAATTCTCAGAGGTTGAAATTAGAGAAGCAAATAAATATATGAAAAAAATGCTCCACATCGCTAGCCATTCGTGAAATGCAAATAAAAACAACAGGGAGATACCATCTCATTCCAGAAAGAATCGCTATCATAAGGAAATCAATCAACAACAAATGTTGGAGAGGTTGTGGGGAAAAGGGAACACTTCTCCACCGCTGGTGGGAATGTAGACTGCTACAACCATTGTGGAGGTCAATGTGGAGACTCCTGTAAAGAGCAGGACTAGAAATCCCATTCAAGCAGGCTATCCCCCTACTGGGAATTTTCCCAAAGGATCTGGATACATTGTATCATAAAGATATGTGTGTACCTATGTTGATAGCAGCACAATTTGTGACAGAAAAATCTTGGAAACAACCAAGATGTCCATCACATGAGGAATGGTTGAAAAAGATGTCGTATTTCTATATAATGGAGTATTACTCAGCTATTAAGAATAATAAGTTTGAAGCATTTATGGTGAAGTGGATGCCACTTGAACATGTACTCATAAGTGAAATAAACCAGACACACATGTGTAAATATCGTATAGTCTCCCTAGTATAACAAGCGAAAAGCAGAAATACAAAAGGAAATGTACAACAAGTAAAATCAATTCAGTTAGATAACGCAAAGTGAATGGCATATGCTGCAGGATACTAATCAGCTTTCCTTCTGGATGGTTAACAACATAAGGTCACAAGTCAGAGTTGGAGAAATAGAAGAGCCACAAGGCCAGCCAACATTTTGGCCCTAGCCTTTCAAGGTCAGCGAAGACTCAGGACATAGGAGAACCTGTACTGCAACATCATGAAACTCAGTGGAGCTCCAAATTTTCTGAACAAGGAGATTATGTAGCTACAGAGGAAACAGATTGAACTCCTACAGTGTGCCTGGGGAGAGTCACATGAAGAGAAAGCTTTCTCTCATGTTCTCACAGAGAGCAAACTGTTCAAGCATTGGCTGTGACTCATCCACATGGATGACACAGACAAAGGATCCACAGAATAAGGTACAGGACTACAAGATAAACCCTGAGCGGACTTCACTGACCTCATAACAAACATAAAAGTACATGTGTTGGTATATAAGTCTTGCTCTATCTAGGTCTTAACCATCCGGCAGAAAAGTATAAAAATGAAGTATACATCGTGGGGCCATAATATTAAGCTGAGCTGTAAATGGCTATGCTATGATCGACAATTTCTTTGAATAACTCACTATTATTGTAGAATGCTGGACTGTGTTGGATTGTGGTGTCGAGTTCAAGCACCTAAGTTAGTTGAATGACAATGGAGTGCCCACCTCTGACAGGTGTAGACAAAGGAAGGGGTGTAGAAAGGAAGAATCAAGCCGGGCGTGGTGGCGCAGGCCTGTAATCCCAGCACTAGGGAGGCTGAGGCAGGAGCTTTGTTGTGAGTTCGAGACCAGCTTGAGCTACAAAGTGAGTTTAAGGCCAGCCTGAACTACATAGTGAGACCCTGTCTCAAAA
>PVKA01019667.1:0-41651 GCA_004027165.1 Ctenomys sociabilis
AGATATAGAGAAATCAATCCTAAAATTTATTTGGAACCACAAACGACCTAGAATAGCAAAGGCAATCTTGGCCAATCAAGACAAGGCAGGAGGCATCACAATTCCTGATTTGAAATTATATTACAAAGCCACTATGATAAAATCAACATGGTATTGGCAACAAAATAGACCTGAGGATCAGTGGAATAGATTAGAATATTCAGAGGCATCTACAAAAACACTCAGCCATCTTATCTTCAACAAAGGGGCTACAGAAACTCACTGGAAGAAAGAGAGTCTCTTTAACAAGTGGTGCTGGAAAACATGGCTTTCTACATGCTGAACACTAAAACTTGACCCAGCTCTATCACCATGCACTAAGTTAAAATCAAAATGGATTAAAGAACTAAACATTAAAACAGAAACACTCAATCTCCTGGAAGAAAAAGTAGGAGGAACTCTTGAAGACATAGGGGTAGGTAAAGAGTTCATGACCAAACATATATTCGCATGGGAAGCACTTGAAAGAATCAACAACTGGGATCAACTCTTCTTAAGAAGCTTCTGCATGTCAAAAGAAATTGTCAACAGAGTGAAAAGACAACTCACAAACTTTGAAAAAATCGTAACTAATAAGCAATCAGACAGAGGACTACTGTCTAGAATATATAAAAAACTAAGATATAACAGGGTCCTCAAATTTAAAGACCCAATTCAGAAATGGGCATCTGAGATGAATACACACTTCTCAGAGGATGAAATTAAAGAAGCGAATAAATATATAAAAAAAATGCTCCACATCGCTAGCCATTCATGAAATGCAAATAAAAACAGCACTGAGATACCATCTCACTCCAGAAAGAATGGCTATCATAAAGAAATCATCCAACAACAAATGTTGGAGAGGTTGTGGGGAAAAGGGAACACTTCTCCATTGCTGGTGGGAATGTACACTGGTACAACCATTGTGGAGGTCAGTGTGGAGACTCCTCAAAAGAGGAGGACTACAAATCCCATTCAAGCTGGCTATGCCCCTACTGGGAATTTTCCCAAAGGATCTGGATACATTGTATCATAGAGATATATGTGTACCTATGTTTATAGCAGCGCAATGTGTGATAGCAAAATCTTGGAAACAACCAAGATGTCCATCACATGAGGAATGGTTGAAAAAGATGTGTAATGAAGTATTACTCAGCTATTAAGAATGATAAGTTCGAAGCATTTATACTGAAGTGGATGCCACTTGAGCATATACTCATAAGTGAAATAAACCAGACACACATGTGTAAATATCTTATAGTCTCCCTAGTATAACAAGCGAAAAGCAGAAATACAAAAGGTAACGTACAACAAATAAAAACAATTGAGTCAGATAAGGTAAAGTGAATGGCATATGCTGTAGGATACCAATCAGCTTTTCTTCTGGATGGTTAAGACCCTAAGATCACAAGTCAGAGTTGGAGAAATAGAAGAGCCACAAGGCCAGCCAACATTTTGGCCCTACCCTTTCAAGGTCAGTGAAGACGCAGGACATAGGAGAACCTGTACTGCAACATCATGAAACTCAGGTGAGCTCCAAATTTTCTGAACAAGGAGATTATGGAGCCACAGAAGAAAGAGATTAAAGTTCTATAGTGTGCCTGGGGAGAGTCACATGAAGAGAAAACTTTCACTCAGGCTCTCACAGAGAGCAAACTGGTCATGCATTGGCCGTGAGTCATCCACATGGATGACACTGACAAAGGAACTACAGAATAATGTACAGGACTACAAGATAAGCCCTGAGAGGACTTCACTGACCACATAGGAAATATAAAGTTCATGTGTTGGTATATAAGTCTTGCTCTATCTAGGTCTTAACCATCCAGCAGAAAAGTATAAAAATGAAGTATACATCGTGGGGCCATAATATTACGCTGAGCTGTAAGTGGCTATGGTCGACAATTTCTTTGAATAACTCACTATGGTAGAATGCTGGACTGTGTTGGATTGTGGTGTTGAGTTCAAGCACCTAAGTTTTTTGAATGTCAATGGAGTGCCCACCTTTGACAGGTGTAGACAAAGGAAAGGGTATAGAAAGAAAAAATCATGATGTGTGTGTATAGACAGTACAGTTGGAATAGATAATGCTGAGTTTCTACATAATTCTATGAGAGGCAAGATCTGCACTAATGGTGGTTGGACAGGATATTATGTCGGCTTCTAGTACTACTGTCATCCACTAGGAAAATAATTATTGAATTTTTGGATATAATTCAGGCATAAAAAATAAGATAAGTAATCAGCTACAATCTTAATTCACTGATAAGAGATATCTGCTAAAATAATATCTGTAAATATAATATCATGTATGCACCTTGTACAATACCAAAACATTATGATAACATTTTGCAATGTATTAATTTGTCGAATCTGTATTGTTAAGGTGTCTTAAAACTGTCTGATTGACATTTGTAGTTCAATAAAATAAAAAAAAGAAAAAAGAAAAGTGATATTCCCTGCACACACACACACACATACACACACACAAACACACACACAATCTTTGCATTTAATAAGTTTAAGGAATTGATTAGCATTATTCTATGAGAAATATTCAAACTAAAGGCCATCCTAGAAACAATGAAAATGATTATGTAACGAAGTTAAACACCAGGATGTGGATAATTTTGCTTTCCTCTATGAAGTCTTACCTGACTTCATAGAAGGGAATTTGTACTTTTTTAACAGTGTGGTATTAAGACTGACATTAATTTGCATACATAATGCTTTTATAATTTACATAAAACTCTCATCATATTTTTCCAATTTTCCCTTAACCATATTTTTTGACTAAAATGATACTGTGGTCTTCATTGTGGGTAACGGCTCAACTTGTCTAACATCACAGGACTTCAAATAAGAGAAGTAGGACTTGAACCTTCTGATTCCAAACGTTAAGGCTCTTTGGCTTATTACCTGGCATGAACTTTGTTCTTTCCTTATTTTTGTACATTTTAGGTCCTAAATTGGATTAGAATTTAACATGGTGTGTAGCAGGTTACTCTGCCCAAGGCATTAGACTATGCTGTAGATAGAAAGTTCTGGAGATAGAATTCTAGTCTTTCTACTTTTTTGCTAGATAATCCTATTTTTGTCTAAGCTTCAGTTTACTCATTTAAAGACTTTGAAAATGACAGTGTCCATAAAATTGGGGTTAAACTTAACTGAAGAATTGAATAAATTAATCCCTATAAATTTCTTAACAAAAAACTGCCATTTTTCCAATAGCGTTTTTGTACTTTCCAAGTTGTAGGAAATCAGTTCCTTTTTTGAAATTAAACACAACACTTCATTTTGCTGCAGTTTTCTCTTTAGTTCAAAAGAGATGAAATACAGTGCAAAAATATCATGAAGTTTAAATAAAGTAACGCTTGTGAAAGTGCTTACTACTGTGTTTGATATATATGAGGAACTCATTAATTGTTCATTTCCAACCTGCTTGTTTCTGTTGTCCTTCGAAGAAGTGATCAATTAAGTGTTTACTGGATTCTCAGTGACTCCTATCACGTAATGATTTTATGACTGTTTTTTATTGGCTTTATAGATGGATACACACGTTCAATATCGAGGTGACTTTGACAAACTGTTCCAAAGGTCCAAGTGGCAGAAGGTGCAGTGCTCTTTGAGAGAGACAACGTGAAGGAATTGGTGACCTCATTCATAGTAACTGCCCAGTAAGCAGCTCCCTAGTGAAAGCCTGGCTGACCGCTGAATCCCACCGAGGACAGAAAACAAGGACAATGCATTTCTAAAAGAAGGATATGCTAAAGCAAAGAGGTCCCCAAAGCTAATTGCTGTCGGGAATGTCCATCAAAATCTGTACACAGATTAAACCCGAGAATAATTTTAAGAATCTGTTCTCAGTATTAAATTTTCTAGATTCTGACTGCCTACTGGTAAAGTCATAGTAACCTTTTTTCCAAATAGGTAGGAAGAGTGAAGTCATTAATTAGAATTTTCCTTTCTATACATACATATATACATTAAACTTGTTTACTATCACTTAGACTAAAATTTAACATATGATGATATATAATTATAGAAGTAAAGCAGTATAGATTCAGTTATTGTCCCTTTTACTCTTCTCTCATTGCTGGGACAAAATACCTAATGCTCAAAATGAAGGTAGGAAATGTTTATTTTGCTTACAGTTTATGTATTTTTAGCCCATGCTCAGCTGGCTCCAAGCAGACTAGCACATGGCAGAGGGCAGCAGTTCATGGCAGCGGAAAACAGCAAAACAGCAAGAACAAAAGGGAGGAATCATGGCAACAATGTGAACAGACAGTGAGTCTGACTGGCTTATGTTGCATGCAGGCTGTCTGCCCCAGCCTGCGTGTAGCACTCACACCCATAATCCCAGTGGATCATGAGTTAATCATGAACTCCAGAAGTCTACTACCTGACTGCATGAGGCTTTGCAGGCACAACTAGACACAAACAATAAGTTATTTTTAGAATATCAAGAGTTTATGACTTCTACGTTCAAATACCTAAGTTTGAGAAAAGCTATCATAAGAATGCAATTCTGGTATTTATGAATCAGCGGATTAAAACAAAGCTTAATATTATATTGCCTAAATTTAATAGGGAATCTGCTTTCTCAAAAGATGGGATCAATTTAAAACTAACATTTACGATCATGTGGACAGTGGTGTGCACAGGGACCCATCTCACTCACCTTTCATTTTTTCAAATTTTTAAATTTTTGGACCTCAGAGAGAGCTCAGCAGTGTAAGTGCCTGCCTAGTCAAGCACAAGGGCCCTGGTTCGATCCCAGGTATCATATGCTGTACAGGCCTAGAAACCCTGGGTGGGCAGTGCCAACCCCGAAACAGAAGAATGGGTGATGTACTCTTGTAATCCCAGCCATGGGGAGGATAAGAGGGTCACTATGAGTCAGTGTGTAGTGAGACCCTGTATCAAATACAGTAAAAATAAATAAATATTTTTGAAAAGAATAAAAAAATAGTAAAAACCACTGGAAATTATACAGAATTCCACTAAATAAAATGATAGGAAATTCAATAATTGTTGTTCCCAGGTACCCTCCAAGGGGGGCAGTGAACTGAGTTAGGCACTGTTACTGGACGTGGCAGTCCATGCCTGTAGTCTGTAATCCCAGCACTGGGGACGCTGAAAACAGGAGGATCACTATCATATACATTAATAATAATAATGATAATAATAATAAATTGTTATATTTCATATTATTGTCTTCAAATAAATCGTTTAAACATGAAAAATTGGTCAAAAAATTAAAAAGAAGAAAAAAATCTAAAATTTAAGTATTACCTGTTCCTTTCAAGCCTGGGCAGATTTATGTAGTGCATGGAACTTGTAAGTGTAAAAAAAAATACTTTATTTCAAAAGTATTTCAGTAGTGTATTCTGTTAAGTGGCTGAAAGATGCAATCTGAAATTCATTGCTCACCAATTTGTTTTGTTCCTACAGGATTGGACCTTCTCCCTTTCAACTCCCAGCACAGCCATCAGAGCGCTCCAGGATGTGGGTGAGCATGCCCTTCACCTCCGGTATTCTATTCAGGGCCCTGCTGTGTGTTTAGTGCAAGGCTTTGTGTTAAACAGTGCAAGGCTATCGGCTTTAGTGAGGAATCATCTCTGCTCTTAGGGAGGTTACCTAGTGGGAGAAATACATGAACAGCTAATTATATTGCTAGTCAAAAATAAAAAGTGGTAGAATATAAAAACATACCTTGGTTCGGGAGTGGAACCATTCTAATGCAAAGATCAGAAATAATTTTTTTTTTTTTTTCCCTTGGTGGAACCAGGGACTGCACTCAGGCCCTTGCACTTGCCAGGCAAGTGCTTATTCTACTGAGCCATCTCCAAGGCTGGAAAATAATATCTGTTAATGGCTTATATGGTGCCAAAGAGAGGGTTGCTTTACATTGGGGTGATACCCATCCCTGGGGCCACTCTGGGAAGCCAGGGTTCAAGAGGCTGGTGGTGGGAAGATACCTTTTCTGGCCTAGAGAGGAAAAGACTGGGACAAGAGGCAGTCTACATGGGCAGTTCTTTGGTAGAAAAAGAGATCAGCAAAATCTGGTTTCAGTTCTAGTGAGGGAGGAAAAGGGAGAATTCTAAGTGAAGTTGAACACTCATAAGAACAGGATTCAGCATAAAGGAAGGGCAAGCAAAGGGAAGAGGAACTGAGGGGAAGGGAGGTCTCTATTGAACTAGGCAGGGAGCAATTACCAGAGAGAAAGAGAGCGGGCATGAGTGTGAACTGGGACTTTGGGATAAGGACGCACACGAGGCAGTCTGCTCCGAGGACGAATCCTGCAGTCCCTCGGTCCCAGAGGCCATGGGCTGTACAGGCTCAGTCCTTGGGGCGCCTGGGGCACCACTTCATGAGTGAGTGTTGGCCTGTCTTCACAGGACAGCAGAGCAGTGGTCAGCTTGCTACTCTTCTGGACTAAGCAGTCAACATTTTGAAAGCACAGACTGCCTGCCTCACTGCCACATTCATCATAAAGCCTAGCACTGGGTTGGTCATGTGTCAGCTTTCACAAAATCCTAATTGATTCATGACAAGCAGGGAAGTAAATTCCAGCAGTCAAGAGGCTCATTTTGGATTTTACAGTTACAGAGGGTTACAGTCATTTAAGACTTTACCATCAAGAATTATTTCTAATGCTATAATTTTATAGAAAAAAAGTGTGTCCATTGATTATCTTACTATAATTTGTTATCTGCTCATTATACTTTCCTATTTTTACTAATGCAAACATTTAGAACTGTATATTTATGGAAGCTAAGTAGGCCATGCAGTTTGATGATCTTAGAATAATTAGAAAATTTTGCTTTATCACCAGTGGAATACCTGCTGCTCTGGGTGCAGTTTTGTAAAACAGTTTGCCATTTCTTCTTCCTTCCCCCATTAGTGCCTGGACTCTGCAGAACACACTATAAAATGATGTATAAACATTTACAGGCCTGACCCAGCTGATCTAAACTGTCATTAACCCATGCACTACGATCCTTCTCAACACTGCGGTGCACATAGCAAAAAGCTGGAATAAGCCCGAAAGATGAACTGGACAGGTCGCTGCTCTTTCTAATCTGTGAACATCCAGTCCAGGACTTGACACATGACGTGGTCCTAAGCAATAATTTTTTGAAGAGTCTAATCAGATGTCTGAAGGAATGAGTGAATGCAATTTTATTTTTCTTAAGTTGGTTCAGGAATGCTGGCAGAAAGTATCCTTCCCTGTGCTGTAGGGAACCGACTGAAAGCATACATGCCTTTGAACACTGGCTCACAGACATAGAGCAGAAAAAGACCTGAGAGAATATTTAGTTCCAACTTTCCAGCTTATAAAAAGATGAAAACAAGTCATGAAGAGGATATCTGTCTATAATACAGGCTGTGAAAAAAAATATATATATATATTACAGGCTCTGCAGCTTGGGGGCCTTTCTTCTATCTTCCATATCTTACATCTTACTTACTGACTTCCCTGTCTGACCTTCAGCCTTTTCTTTGCCATTTCATTCATAAAATGGAGACAATGAACACAGCTCCTTTGTAGAGTTTCCTGAAGGTTAAACAACATAAAGGATGGCTGAAGCTGAAGATTGCCAGTTTGAGGCCAGCCTGGGCTACGTGTTGTGCTTAAAGCCACCCCAGTGAGAACGTGTCTTAAAAAATCAAGATGCAACCATCAGATATAATATGTAAAGTGCATGGAGCAGTTCCTGGAACATAGCAAATATTCACAAAAAGTATATTTTTATTCTTTTTCATTTTAATTAGCTGAACTAGAGATAGCACCGTGAATAGTTTCCTCATTAGGTTTACATCGCAGTATACTTTGCTTTCTTCCCATATTTTCAAGGAGTGTAACACTTTTTTGAGCCATGCTTAATTTATATACATAGAAACTAGCATAAAGAGAGTATAAGGATAGTGTTATTAAGTAAGAATTACAGATTCCAGTGTTGAAAAAATAATATTCCAAAATGTCGTGCTCCTTTTCTTTGGTTCATAGGAGATAACCCGCCTCATAGTAAATACAGTTGCAGTGAAAGTGTTGAAATAATGCAGGATGTAGTTTCATTAAAAAGTGAGTGGGCGGGCCCATTCTTAAAACAAAAAAAGTAGCTCAGTGCTTAAGCTAGGCTTTCACATTTCCAGTTCAATTATACTGGAGAAGGGAAAAGACACGTTTTGGTTGCCTTTGTGTTGGTTGCCTGGAAACATACAAAGGCACAGAAACAAATGAAACTTCCTGGGTGCAGGAAGTTGTGGGCCCTGGTGCTGGGTAGGGGACGCTGCCGCTGTTTTGTCTAATGCCCCCTGGCAGGAAAATGGAGTTGGAAACCAAAGGTTAATGTAAGCAGGTTCAACCAAAGAGGTTTTGAAAAGTTGCTTTGCTAATGGATTTAAAAGAAGACTCAAAGGTATTTCAGGGTTAACTGCTGTAAACTTGGGAAGAGGTTTACACATTGTGTAACCATGCTGTTTATACCCTGGAATACAAGGGGGGGATGATGGAGTTTGAAAATGAACTATAGAAACAAATAATTGGGAGGGGGAGGGAAGAGGGACTTCGTTTCCCACCTTGGCTGAACTGTTTTGTCCCCGAATTTCCTTGTGGAAAGGTTGTAATTTCATTCTGCAATTGTGTTGCTGATTGGTGTTTCTTTTCAAAGGCACCTGTGGAAGGAGTAAAACAAGTTAAAGAGTGCTTGAAAAAAATGAAGCTATTGTGAGTTGTCAGAATCGTGCACCTGAGTTAAGCATGGAGTCCCAGCCTGGGCCGGGAAGCCCTGAGAAAACAACATGTGTAACTGTAGATGAAGACTGGGACAGAGGCCTGCTTGAAAACCAGCTTGGGGTCGATGATTTTGTAAAAATACAGAAAGCCTTCGAGGTAAGAGCAGCCTGTGGACCAGAGACTGTGGGTTGCTCACAAAGGCTAGGGTGAAACAGATCTCTCTCTGCTTCTGTCTGTGTCTGTGTCTGTCTCTCTGTGTCTGTGTGTATCTGTGTCTGTCTGTCTGTTCGTCTCTTTCTCTCTCTCGGTCTCTTAATATGTTTAATAGTTAATGCAGGGAGTTGAAACAGCCTAGGTGTGGATTTAATATCATTGCTTGCTACTTTATCTCATAATATTTTGTGGCTTGACATTGCTACACATGGTGGGAGGGTGGCTCGCATCTGTGATGCTGGCAGCCTGGCAGGTTGAGGCAGGGGCTCAGCAGGATCCCAAGTTCATAGCCAGCCAGGACAAGTTCTAAGACACTGACTCAAAAACTGATACCCAAAATGTGCATAAAAAGCAAAAATAAAGATAGATAGTGGATATAAGGTGGTGGTTCTTCTGCAGAACAGAAAGGGACCAAGAGATAAAATGAAGAGGGTGGGAGGAATGGAAAAAGAATACTGATGTGTTCTGAAAGCGAGCTAGCTCCTGGAGGAATGTAATTACTCTGTACTGCAAACACCTACTAAAAACTAAACAAAAATTGGAAAATAAAACCAAGAATAAAAATTAAGAAGAGCTGGGGAGGTCCTAGAGTACCCCTGGGTTCCAATCCACACTATAGAAAACAACAGACCAAAAACAACAAAATCCCCACACATAAATATTATTCCCATCAAGCAAGGAGGTAATTCTTGGAATTTTTCTTAGAAATGAACATATTTGGGAATAACCAAAAATTACAGTTGTGCATCAGAAAAGGAAGAGTGCTCTAGATTATTAATGACCCCAATAATAGTTGTCCTTGCATTTGATACGGGCATAGAATGAGGCAAATGCAATAGACACCTCTGGTTTCAACCTCTCTCTTCTGCCTCTGCCTGAAGGGCACATAGCCTCCTGCACAGAGCTGATTTTTGTCTTTGGCTTTCCCAAGTTCCCCCAGGAGGGCCTGGCTTCCCCTGCTTCTTTTTTGGTCCTGGAGCAATGCCAATAAAAACAAAACTGTGAAGCTTTCATTTTTGTTCCACACAGAAAATAACCCATAGGAGTTTAACTACAAATGAATGATTTCCTTTTCCCACCTCAGTTAATTAATGTGGAATTCTGCAGCCATGCTTAGTGAGCTGCAGACATCAAAGGAGTTTTAATTTCAAATGTGGGTGGGAAGAAATGCCCCTCAGTGCTGTGAAAAGGTAGACAGGCCCAGGCCCTCATCCTTTCTACTCCATGATGTTTGCTAAAATATCATCTCAGTTCTAAGGTCCTCCTAGCAGTGCTTGGTATATTTATTAATTTTTTTAAATGCATTTGGTATAGGGCCTACATGGTCTCACTACATAGACTGAACTCATAGTGATTCACCTGTCAAGCACTGGGATTATAGGCGTGTGCCACCATGCCCAGTCACAAAAACAGTCTCAGTATGCCCCTGGGGCAGGGCCAACATGGAGCAGCAGGGATCAAACCCAGCTGCTGTGCTCTGTCTAAGCAGGCACTTTATTAACCCACTGAGCTATCTAGCCAGCCCTAATATTATTTTTTAATTTGAAGCAGACATTTGGGCATACAACTTCAAATGAATGAAATATGAAATTTAACAATTATATTGACATATGATTGGACTATATTTGAATCATTAGCTATCCAACAAATAAATAAATCAACAGAGATAAGAATATGAAAACTGTTATAACCATGGAAACTCAGGTAAACCCTGTTTTGTATAATGCTTTTAGTTCTATTTGCATTGATTAAATTTGTGCCCCAATAATAACAATCATTTCTTTACAATAGAGTCTATCACACTTGGTAGCAAAGATATGGTCTCTTGTACACTTCTCTCATGATTAATCTCCGTGTAGTAGATGGTCCTCTAACTTCATTTGTCTGAAAGCTTCACTGCAGCTCATGCCTCCAGGGAATTTGGCATGTTTTGATAAACATAGAAAACAGTGTGACAGCTTGAGGACAATCAGAAAAATGGAACTGCAGATCATGACAGCTCTGACGCTGGAACAAACAGAAATGGGGCAGCTTTGTTCTGGTGCTAAGAACACAAATAATATGAATGCAAAATTCTGTTAGGAGAGCAAGTTTTATAAAGTTGGCATGGTAGCGAAACTGCTCCCCAAAGACTAGGCAGATGTCTTCCCGAACTACACACTAGTCTTAAATGAACCCACAATGAAATGAACAATCATGTCTCAAGTTTTCTGTTATGTTTTTTAGTTTTTCTTTTACATTAGACCTTTCAAAGCAGGGTCACTTATGAAACTGCCAGTTGGAAAAGTAGGCACTTGCAGACCATGAAGGAGAAGAAAATACAGCTAAATCTTGGAAACAATACAAATGCCCATCAATTGAGGAATGCATTAAAAAGGTGTGGTTTTTTTTATGGAGGTATCAGGGGTTGAACCCCAGTCCCTGTGCTTGTCTAAGCAGGTGCTTAGTCCACTGAGCTATCTCGCTGGACCAAGAGTAGTTGTTTTCAAGGGACAGCCAAATAGCTCAGGGGATTAAAGTGCCTGCAAGCAGGTACAGGGGCTGGGGGTTTAATCCCTGGGGCCTGCTGTGCAGGCACCACCCCTGGGGCATGCAGGGACAGCAATTGAGACAGGTGGATCACTACCAGTCCAACCTTAATAGTGAGACCCTGAATACTCTGTAAACCCTTCCATAAAAATAAAAAAAAAAAAAAATTGTTGTTTTCAATTAAGATTTGTTATTCTGGAATATATAAAACTGCCATCCTTCTTTGTTAAAAAAAATATAAAGAAAGTATAGTCTGACCTCATGAACACAGATTTGATTTTAGTTTCTAGAAAAAATGGCACTGATTAATTTTTGACAGAGGAGGGCAAACCAGTGACCATGTTCAGCCCATGTTGAGAGACAGGACCTTGAGCACACACAATTTCTAAGCACAGGGGACACACCCTAGAAGATGATCTGGACAGAATCAGTGGACACCAGCCCATCTGTGGTGACTGCTAGGCCCACACCTGGATGGGAAGGGAAGCTGCTCTGGAAGGGAGATGTAAAAGTGCTCTCTTGGTGCTGTGGGCCAGCAGGAACTCTGCACTGCCGCCTCTGGAAGTGCCAGACTCCACACCAGGTTCCTGTAGCTTTGTTTGTGTTTTGTTTTTTACACAAACTGTTTGAGACTTAACAGTTGAGACATATTGGCAGAAGTCCATGTCCTAAAATAGCAGTAGCAATTTCTTTTGTATTTTAGGGGAGGGTCTACAGGGTGTTCAAGGTCTCACTAATAGATCAGACTTGTAGTGATCTACCTATTTAAGCCTCCCAAGAGCTGGGATTACAGATGCGTGCCACCATGCCCAGTCCCAATTGCCATCTCAGCATGCTCTGGGGTGGGGCTGGCACTGTGGGCCGGTGAATCGAACCCCGAGTCCCTGGGCCTGCTTGCAGGCTCTTTAATCCACTGAGCTATTTGGCTGGCCCACAATGCTTAAATGAGAAACACAAAGTTTGTTCTTTAAACTATACAGTGACTGTTATCCATCTATTGCCAAGGGAAATGTCCGTACCATATTCTTCTTAGTAGTAATATTTAGGCCTAAAGCATGTAGTTGTATTTATTGTACAGTAGTGTAAATGAGTCCAGGACCATTTAGCGTTCAGGTCCTCCAAGTTAGACTTCCTAGAATTGAATACCCATCTTGCTAGATGCAATGTGGCACTGTACATTTCTGGGCTTCTATTTTATTTCTAACATGGATATAATGGTTCTTTTTCAAGGACTAAGTGAAGTATTATTAGAAAGCATATGAGACTGGGCCTGGGGGGCACATGCCTGTAATCACAGTGCATGGGAGGCTGAAAACAGGAGGATCACTGTGAGTCCAATCTGTGTAGGGAGATCCCATAGATCCTGTAGACCCTGTATCAAATCCATTTTTTAAAAAAGCATGTGGAAGAGTGCCATCTACACAGAAGGAATCCTCAATTAATATTCAATGTTACGGACTTGGTTAGAAATTGATTGACACCATCTCTAGCATTGTCTTGATTCTAATTCAAGTTGTCTATAGGAAATAAGCTTCTGATGACCCTGGCAAATGTTTTCCTACATTTATTTGTAGTCAGAGATGGGAGCAAAGGCTACTTATAGTCTACCTGCCATCTGAGATGGGAGCAAAGGCAAAATTTGCGTGAAAGAGTAGAAATACATCATTTTTCATCCCCTATTTCACATCTTATTAGCAAGGGAAAGATGCTAGTTGATGTCTGGATCCTGTTCTTTAGAACAAATAAGTTATGTAGGTGGAAGGACTGGCAAAGTAACTTGAGATTTGATTTTCTTTTAAGAAATAGTGTCAAAAGGACATATATCAGCCTAAAGAAGCAAAATGTGTTACTCATAGAACTGTTAAAGGGTTGTTAGTCAAATTTTCCTGTAGCACTCAAAATGCTTGGAGAAATGACAGTCTCTAGATATTCATACTATTTTGATGTCAATCGTATTTTACATTTTCTTAAAACCTTCATAAGCCCCCTAGTACATGAGAGAAAGAGTGGCTGTAGTTGCTGATTTTATAGGAATAGTGAGAAGTAAAAATTGTGGTGTAAAGGAAATGAAACTTGGAAAGCCCCCTTGGGATTTCAGTCTTTTCTCTTTTTCTGTGCTCTGATGTAGGTATACACATATTTCTTTCCTTGCATTCTATTTGTTGACCTCATTGTGGAAGAACATTTGGGCTCTGATATTGGATGCTCTGCAGCCTGCTTGAGCTGGAGCTATTATCCAAACAGAGCTGCTGAGTTCTCCCGATGGGGTCCCAGGTTGCCTCCATAAACAGTGTCCTAAATCACCTATTCCAGCCCAGGTTGCGGGCCCCAAGCTAGGGCTGGCCTCCTCCTGTCTGCACTGTCCTTTGCCACAGGTCTGATAAATCTTAAGCTTTAACTACCACAGAAATAGAAACCGTTAACCTAACACATAATGTAAGTTGTGTTTATATGCAAGGTCAGAAGAATCAAACTAGTTCTGTGTGAAAAAACCACAGTGAAAAGAGGTCTCTGGAGTCTTTTCAGTGAGAACTTGTGGGGCAAAAGTGCCCTGAGAGGGCATAGCATCTGCACACACTGCTCTGAGGCTCCTAGACCCTAAAGGATGAGAAGAGCTGAGGAAGCAACTGTGCAAGTCCTAACATTGTGATTGAGGAAGAACAAAATAATTACATTCCTAGGAGTTACCATACCCTTATTCTAAGTTATCGGTATGAAATTCCAAAGATGGCTGCAGACAGATTTTACAGCAAGGCCTAAGAGCTGTGCTTCTGTGCTTCACCAAGACACAGCTTACCCTGTCCCACCTTTCCAGGCAGACTGGGCTCTCAGGAGATACAGAGAGCCAGCGTGGGTCCTTTCCTACCTTTCCCTTATTTGTTCTTGGTTCTGAGCCATCAGGCTATCTCCCCATTTGTTAAGGAGCTGAAACCCTCCGGGCCTTCACGGTGCCCACTGCAGTCACTACTCAGGTATGCAGGAGCACAGGCCCCACCTGATGTGCCTCACATTCCACAGCTCCTTCACATCGTGCTTCTGTTCCTTCCCCTGCCCGGTACACTTGTAGTTCAAACATGTAAATGGAATCTCTCATTTTTGTTTTATTGTCTTCCCTCAGAACATTGGGATTTTACTTGTCTCTGATAGGATATGAGCTAGTTCATGAAGACAGCTTAACATTTTTTCTGAGATAAACCTGACAGCAAAATATAAAATTTAGTATTATAGTATCCAATAATCTCTCAAATCAGAGCACTTTGTTCCTTTTAGGGTGAGCAAACTGTATAAAATATACTTGTGTATCACTTAAAGACAGGACTTACAAAAATTACATTTTCAGGTGATCCCATGGGGTGAATATCAGAGTATACTTATGAAAAACTGGAATGGCTACAACTCCACCAGATGACCATCACCATATGCATGTGGCCCATTTGTCTTGGTTATTTTCTCATTGCTGACAAAATACCTGACACATGCAATTTAAGATGGCTTCAGTCCATTGTTCTTCTTTTTTAAAAAAATTGTATTTAGTACGGGATGACTGGGTCTCACTACACAGATCAGACTCATAGTGATCCTCCTGTTTTCAGCCTCCCAAGAGTTGGGACTGACTCAACTCATGCATCCACCATGCCCAGTCTCAGCACATCAAGACAGCAGGGCTGGTACAGCACACTCCATTCCTGGGTCTGCCTAAGCAGGCACTTTAGTCTATTGAGCTATCTGGCTGGCCCTCTGTCCATTGTTAACTGGTTCTAGGCCAGGGTGGCATGGCAAAGGTGGGTCACAGATGAGAGAAACAGTTCACAGCATGGCAGCTGGAAGTAGAAAGTGATCAAGAGAGAGAGAGAGACATCCTTCCAGGCTGTGTGCCCAGTGGCCCTCCTCCTCCAGTGAGGCTTCACCTCCCAACATCATGTTTCACTGTATAGCCACCAGTGCTCTGACACACCAAGGAGCATCATGCCCTCCCCAATCCAATCACCTCCTGAAGCTCGGCCTATGAGTGCAAGAGGCTCTAGGGGAACATCACTGCTGATGGAAATGTCATTCATTATGCATTGCATGGTCCACTTTGATTTGGACAGTGTTCTTCAAAAGTTCTTGTGTTGAAGGCACAGTTTCCAGGGAAGGAGCATTGAGAGGTATAGTGAACCTTTAAGAGGTAGAGCTGAGGTCCTGTGGTCATTGAGGGCATTCTTTTAGAGGATATTGTAGGACACAGAAATTTCTGTCTCTTTCTTCCTGACTCCATACATTAGCAGCTTGCTCTGCCACATCTTTTCAACAATGATGAGTCACCCTCACCAGACTTGCGGACTATTGGAACCACAGAATTGATGTGAACCTCTCAAACCGTTTTTCACTCTACAACTTGGCATGTCTTGGGTGGTTCATTATAGTAATACCAAGTTAACTACTACAACTGTATACAGGTTAGGCATGGTAGAAGTTTGTTTTTTCCTCATGTAAAATAGATAGTAAATTTTTCTAGTTGAAGAGTAGCTTCAAATAAGGATTCAAGTCTCTGATCTTCCTTCATCTACTTTCCAACCATGCTAACCAGCAAACTGATAGGAAGGGAAGGAGCATGGCAGAGGCAGTGCATGGAGAAGGGTTTGGAAGACTAGGTTCACATTGTATTGACTAGAACCCAGTCATATGCATACCTAATGGCAAGGTATGTGTAGACAGGTGTGTGTTCACTACACAATCTCACAACCATGTCCTTTGAGTCTGCAATGGAAGAAAATTTCTGTCTCCCTTAATGAATCAGCACACTTCATTTTGTAATTTAGGAGAGACAAATGCCTAATTATGTTCTGTGTTTTGCCTTCATTATACTCTGAGTCTAGTGTTCAATTGAATAGTACTCAATTTGCAAGTCCTGTGTGGTAGTAGATTTTTCCAGAAAACTATCTGCTATTTCTATTATGTGAATTGTTATATTGCCAGTGCTTTAATTGTCCTACTATCTATGTACCTTCTATTGTAACTGAGCTGAAACTTCTTCTGGAAATCAGTGGGGATGAAAAGGAGGAATAAAAATTTAAAACCTTTCAAGTGCGGAAAGGATTTGCAAAGCACTTCTGTAAGCAAGATGGTATTTGATCCTCTCACCAGCCCAAAATGTATAAAGCACTTTTTAAAAGCATTTTTATTCCCTGATTACACATAGAGATGTAAAGCTCAATCCCATGGGACAGAGCCAGAACTCAGAAGTAGACTGTCAAATTTTCAGCACAATGAATGGTGTACCTATCACCAGCCACAAGGCAATGTTCCTTTTTTAAAATTTAGATACTTATTTCTCATTTTATTAGTACATGCAGTTAATGCAGTTAATGCAGCTCTTCTTTTTAAAAAATACCCTTCTCCTTTCCTCTTCCTCCACTTTTCCTATCACATTTTTCATCCTGGTTGATAATATTAATCTTAGCTCCTGCTATGACCTATAATGTTTCCATTAAATGAAGTTTTTAGGTTCCTGTGTGAGGCACATTGGCATTCTACTTGTTTCCCCTTTCTCCTCACCCATTTTCCTTGAGACCACGTTCCTATTGCAAGAGATCTATCTCTCTGTCCTTAATTATTCAGGCTGTATTTTTTCTCACTCATGAGAGAGACCATATGGAGAGAGCATATTTAAGCTTGTGTTTCTTGTTTCATTCAACACTGTCTTCTCTAGGTGCACCCATTTTTCTATAAATGTCTCAAGTCATTCTTTATAGAAAGTAGCATTTCATTATGTATAAATTCCACATTTTCTTTATCCAATCATCTGTTTCAGGTCTAGAGGCTGTTTGCAGGATTTAGGCATTATATCAATTGAGCTGCTGTAGACATCGTTGTACATGTATTGCTGGAGTACGATGTCTTACACTCTTTGGCTCCTACACCTAGAAAGGGAATTGCTGGGTTGTATAGAATTTTCAGTTTCAGTTTTTTGATCCACATATCCATTTAAGGCAACCTTCCTTTTAGGGCATTCTTAAAGAATAAACATCAAATAGGATAAAGACTTCATTAACAACACAAGCATGTTACTAGTATAAAAGCTCTATGTTCTGCTATCTTGGAGTTAAAATATAATCATCAAATAATCAACAACTACAAAATCAAGGTAGGAAAATAGTTGAAGATAAGGAGATGGGAATAGTTTATTGCTTCTCCTTCCTAAAAGCATATCAACAGAGATGTACGAAAAGGGAACAAGTAAACCTGAACTTATGACGCTATTATATGATAGTGTATATTTACTAGCCTTAATCAATTCACCATCTGCTACATAGGCCAATAGGTCAGCGCATTCTCAGCAGTTCCCCTAATGGAATCGAAACAAATTTATTTGATGGCACCAGAAATCTGGTGAAGTCCTGCAGGGAGTGGAAGTAGTCGTGTAGGGCAAATCTGATAGGACTGTGGCAGCACACTCGGAATTGGCTAGGGCATTCTTTATTTTCACGTTTGACTTGTTAAATGTTATGGGTGATAATAAAAAAGGGGTGTCATCACAAAACGTCAAGAAAGAGGAGTCGCACATCATTACAGAGGAAACCCTGAGTCCTCTGCAGATCTGTTCTCAGCATTACAGAGGACGAGGGCTGAACCGAGTGGTAAGTTCTAACAGTGTGTGTCTTTCCCACTTTCTCTGTGTACTTTTGTAACAGATGCTTACAAATGAAATTCTGGATTAGAGGAGGTTATGGTGAGTTCTTTTGGTAAGAAAATACTTTTACCTTGAGATTTGGCCAGGATTGGAACAGAGAAAGAATTCAGAAGAACCTCAATGAAAAGGTGGAAAAAACCATTGCTGTTTATAGAAAATGCACCTTACTTAGGCCTGTAGATCAATGTGATAGCTACTTTTTAAAATTTGCTGAGGAATAAAGAGGAGAAATGAAGAAAATAGACAAAGAAAGACTGACTTGTGCCATTTTAAGTATCATATTTGTTGTATTTTGCTAATGATAGTCTATCAATGATGAAATAAAGTACCACTAGTTTTTTCTAGAAGTAGGAAACCTCCAAATTGTTCCCTGGTGATTTTTTATTTCCCCCAAGGCTCTGCCTTCTGCTTGTTCAGGCCAAATCCTGAGGTCTTTTCTATCAAGTTATATTTCAGGTGCTCACTAGACACGTGTGGTCCCTGGCTGTCCCACTGGACTGCAGAGAAGACAAAACATTGTCATCCTGGAAAACAGCTCTCCAGACCGTGCTGCTTCTGACCTTCTGCCTCAAGCCCCACACTGCTTGCTCCCCTTGCTAGCCGTGGGCTATATTTACAGGAGCAAGGAGCTGCTCTCAGCTCTTCAGTCTCCAGGAAATGCACCAAACCATTCTTGCCTGGGAATTTGTAGACCAACTTGATTCTTGGTCCAACGATGGCAGAAAATATTTTCCCTTAATTTAGTCTCCGAACTATTTTTCCATGTTCTTACCCAGGACTATGGAATAAGGGAGCTTCTTTTCCTTCCAGGGGAAATCCTTCACTGATCTATACCCTCATCCTACTCATAAATGTTACACAAGTGTTTAGTCTAAATTCATGGTTTGGAAAAGTGAGCAACCTAATTGTCAGGCACAGGACCAAAATATTTCAGTCATATCAGTCCTATTCTATTTATTTGGACATATTCCAGTTTTATGGCTTAGTTCGGAACCTCTCTCAACAATTTTATATGTAACTTTTAGGAATTATGGGAATGGAGGCATAATTCATTTTTTAAAATTAATTTTACTGAGAAACAGCAATGAGACAGTTTCAAATCTGATTAATAGGACAGTTTCAATATTTAATACATTTCATATTGTTGTCTTCATCATAATTCATATTTTAGTACCACTGCTCGGGCAGTCCTCCCTCACCACTCAGGTTGGGTGCATGTTTTACCAAGACCTGGTTTTTTCATAACTTTTTGGTGAGCGTAGTGCAACCCAGTCACTTTCCACAAACGTGGGAATTGGAGGACATTTTAGTTCTAATCCTCAACATTCTGCCCTGGTCCCCACTCTTGTGTCCACCTCATCATGCAAAATGCAGCTAGCCCATCTCTCAGATTGACTAGTCTTAACAGTTCCAGAATTAATTAGAAAGTCAAGTTCAAAGTCTGAGACTCAAGGCAAAGTTTCGGTGCTGACCTCCTGCAAAAATAAAAATAAATACTTCCAGCACATGATGGCAGAGGATAAAAATTTCCATCCTAAAAGAGAAAAATAGGACATAGAAAGAAATAAGATGAAACCCAGTAAGGCAAACATGAAATCTTGCAGCTTTGTGTCTAGCACCTGTGGCAATTTGTAAGATGCGGGCTCCAAGTGTCTTCGGTACTTCATGCCTGTGACACTGCCACTGTAACTTTAGTCACCTAAGGATTCTGCAGTATTATTCTAGGTGCACATCAAACAATGCTGCATTTAAAGAGTTTGAATTGAAAATCACTATATTCTGTAGATACATCTTTATACTAAGTAGTCTTTCTTAAGGCTCTTCCTTGTACAAGTTTTTGGATTAAGAGAGATGAGGAACCCATTCTGCTGTTTTTATTTTACAGAAAAGGGAGCAACAATTCAAATTAAAGGATTTCTTTTTTTCCAGTTGAGTTTTAACCATCATACATCGCCAAGCATGGTCTGATAATTAGTTTTGTCTCTTTCCTCTTAGTGAGCAATTTTACACTTTTCTCCCTTTATATTTATTTCTGATTTTCAAGGTTATTTTGCACATTTTTTATTCTACACTATTGGCTAACATCCCTGCTTAAACTTGCTGTTGTGGTTAAATAGGCAAATTGTCTCACCATGCAGCTCAGACTCGTTGTGATCCTCCAGTTTTCAGCATCCCAAGTGCTGGGGTTGTACGTGTGTGCTACTACACCTGGACTCATCACCAGCTCAGTGTGCCCTGCGGTCGGGGCTGGCAAGGAATGCAGGACCAGAGATTGAACCCTGGTCCTTCCACTTGCCAAAGCAGGTGATTGGTGCACTGAGCTATCTCCCTGGCCTGAGAAGCGGTTTTTATAGAAGTGAGTACATTTATAGTGTGGCTAAAGTGACTGATAATCTAGGCCTGGTTTTGCTATTTGGGAGCTATAATTTTATGTGATCTTATCTACATGGTCTTTTGAACCCTTTGGACCTCCATTTCTTCTTTTTCAATGAAGGATTTGGAGCAGATTCCCGATAGCTGGATTCCAACTCTCAAATGCCATTAGTTCACACAAATGCATGAAGTTCTTTGCTGCTATGATCTTAGTTTCCAACAAGACATGAAGAGTGTTTAGAGTACATTTAGGTGACTGTTAAGAGATGTGTACATGGAGTTGCGTGGAGGTCTGGCTCACCTCTAAATCTGAACTTTAGCTGAAAGCAGGAGATAGTATAAACACCATTTCAGATGTAGAGCATAGAAAATCTTCTATGGACTCAGAGGAAACTTAGATATCTCAGGTTTATGATCATTTTTATTTAAAATGAGATAGATTATTGATCCTTCTTTCTTCCACAGTTCCAATTCATTTCTAATTCTCCAGCTTGATAGAACTCATTATTAAATGTTGGGTTTGAGAGTTTGGTTCTAAACCTTAAATCCAGGATAGGAATTTCAAGATCTGTGTCTTTGTTCCTCATAATACTTTAATTCTATTGGAGGCAATTAGCTCTTGAATCATTGATACTGTAATGAAAGTGAAAACGAAAGCCAGCTAACTCCACTGAAGCATGAGCCCAGCTAGCAGACCAGTCTGTCTTGTTCTGCTGCTCAGCCCCTCATGAATGTTTATTGTAGGTGAAAATTGCAGGGGATGATATGAACCAGTTCATCTGTTCTGAAATAATGTATCTAATCTTCTGCTCCAAAAGATGTTCACAGGGTTTGACAGTGAGTCCTGATACATATTCATAACCAATACACTTTGGAACCAAGGGAAATGGAGGCAACTACCACAGAATGAAGTATGAGAAAGCCGCATGTTAAATTTAAATTTAATTATAGAGATGGGGCAAAGGATGCATTTTGATGGTGTATGCTCATTCAGCTGTTGTAGAACATTACCTAAAAATCATGCCGAATGTCTGACAAAAGACATATTAATTTCAGTAAAGTGGTTGATCAAGTGAGTGGTTTCTGGGGAAAACAATTTTGTGAGATCCTATTATAAACTGGTTTTTTTTTTGTTGTTGTTGTTCGTGCAGGGAAAAAAGGCATTGCAGAATTCCAGTGATTTGAAGTAAAAGTCCAACAATTTACAATTTAAGGGAAGGTTACCTATCTCTGTAGGATTTCTGGTCGAACAAGGTTTCTAGATGCTTAAATACCATATTCAATTAGAAACTGAGAAAAGCAATAGTTTCTGTGATGTTTGTAACCTAGGATTATGTATCACACATTGTGACTGATGCGCCTCCATCCTCATACCTAGGCATGCCAGATTGGAGGAGGTTGACCTTGACTGACTTGTTCAAAGTCAGTGCTGATGTTTAGAACCGGTGTTTTCAGGGCCAGCCAAATAGCTCAGCAGATTAAACCACCTGCTTAGGCAGACACATTGGCAGGGGTTCCAACGCTCGGGTGCAGTGCTGCCTGCCCCCAGATGCAGGGAGACAGAGATTGAGACTGGGCGTAGTAGTGCGCACCTATAAACCCAGCTCTTTGGGAGGCTGAACATAGGCAGATCACTGTGAGTCTGATCTGTATAGTGAGACTCTGTACACACTTACTAAAAAATAAAAAATAGAACAGTGTTGGCGTGGAACAGGCACTTAGTAAAGATGCTCAGTGTTGGGTTTTAACAGAGGAGGAAATACCCAGTTTCTGACTGTGTTTGATTGTGCTCTCTGTAGCTTTAAATGTGGACTTGCATTCTTGGGAAAATTCTTTATTGAGTAGGAGAAAAGAAGATTTTTTTTCTTTTTTTAAATTATGAAGTATTACTAGAAACAAAGGTTAGAAAGAATATATAACCAGCATTTCCAAGTCCTGGCAGATTTTGAAAGCTAGAGTCAAGTGTCTGATTGGGAAATGTATTGCTCTTTTTGCTAGAAAGAATGTAAACATTTAAGGTTAGTGAAAGTATTTTTAAAAAATAGTTGATAAATCCTAAGAAAAATAGTATCCCAGCTTGGTGAGCATCCTTGGAATAAGCAGCCTCATAGTTTGTTGACAGGAATGTGAGCCTGCTCAAATATTTTGAGGATGATTTGTCAAGATATAGTTGAAATTCTGAGAAGGTGCAAATTCTTGGCCTCAGCATTTCTGTTTGTATGGGATTTTTCTCAGGAATTAATTGTGCAGCGGAGCAGAAGTGCATGTACGGAGGTATTTGTTTAATTATGGATTGTTTGTATGTAGCAGCAAAACACTGGGAATAAATATTTTAATAATAAAAGTTAAAATAATTATGCCTTCTTCATAGGATATTGTGATTATAAAGAGAAATATGTATTATAAGACATTGTTTTATGGTGTGATGTAAATGCAAAAATGCTATGTGACATATGTATGTGATGAAACTATTTGGTCAATAATACAGAGTCATTTTTATTTCTGCCTTTTCCTTTCAGGTCAATGTGTATTTTCTGTAATAATCATGGATTATTGAAGCAAATTATATATATATATATATATATATATATATATATATATATATATATATATATTTTTTTTTTTTTTTTTTTTTTTGCAGAACTTGGGTTTGAACTCAATCCCTTATGCTTGCCAGGGAAGTGCTTATTCCACTAAGCCATCTCCCTGGCCCTGCAAATTATAATTTTTAAAGTAGATTGTCATGCTCACATCTTCCCAGCTCAAAGCACATGATCCCTCATTGATGCCAAACAAAGGCCCATAGGTGTCTTGTGAGAGATATTTTTACTTTTGAGATATATATTTTCATATAAGTTACAGTAAAATCCAAATCTAACAGAACTCAGGGGATGAAGAGAAGTTCACAGAATCACCGCCTTGAAGTAGACACACACGCACGTCTGAGCACACACACGCACCGCTTCCCAGACCTGGCTAACTTTCTCTGGAAAGTGCTTCCTTGGCAAAAACAAATGGTTTCTAAACATTCATTGAAACAGATTAAGGAAAACAAAGATTTTCCGAAGGTCCAAAGTGATGCCTAGTGAGATTATAAGCCAAGCATTCATTCTAAGAATGTTATGTTTTTGGCTGTCACAAAACTGGAGATAACAATTGGTGACTTTCCCAATCAGTAGTTAAATATACATAGCAAAATAAATTTGCAGACACTTTGCCATCTTGGGAAGAGCTGAGAGTGTTTTCTAATTTCACATATATTTTTCACCCATACTGGAACATTGTTCTGATAAAGACAAGAATACTAAGTTTTTGATTCAAAATCCCGGACTGTATATTGATTAATAGGACTAAAAGCATATGTTTTAGAAACTCTGTCAGGTAGTATTTATCTGAAAGTCATAACTTTCCAATTGTTCAAATTCTAATATTGTGCAGCAAATTTAGGCATACGATCCAGATGCAAATTAATGCTAATCAAATTATATATGTGTATATATATCTCTTTGTATTTCCAAAAATAGCTCGATGATATATTGTTTTTCCACACAGTACTGAATCTAATAAAAATTCAGTCTGTATCAACTCAATTATAACATATACAAGTTCACTTTTAGATTCAAAGACTATCTCATCCACTTTCCTGCAGAGTTGCCTCCTGCCCTGATGCTCAGGATAGGAACCTCTGGCTCACCTAAAAGCAGGAACAGCCTTACAAGTGATTCATGCAGAATGAAAGCTATGGTTAGCCACACTGATTAGATGTTGGTGCTGTGCTTGTAAAAGCATTGATGCTTTGGAAACATAAATTTTGCCTCCACTGACTCACATCGCCTAGTTTTAGTACTTGTGCTTCTGATAAACACCAAGTGAAAGAGCATGAACAAGTTTTCTTATTTTAAGACCAAGACTTACTACTGCAGTGGTTTTGGTTATAGGACATTATTATTTCTACCAGATTATTATAGTTGGAGTTTCCTATGCAGATTTTGAACCCCAGTAAGTCTCTTAGAACCACACAATTAGCAGTGAATAACTTCTGATAGAGAAGATCAAGTTGCTAAAATTAAGTATTTCACTTAATTTTTATCTACTTCAAAGCTTACACACTCCTCCCTCTTCCCCACCTTCACCAGGAGAGAGAGGACCCGGGGGGTGGGGTATCGCTTTCTACATGCTGAAAACTAAAAATTGACCCAGGTCTATGACCATGCGCTAAGCTAAAGTCAAAATGGATTAAAGTTCTAAACATTAAAACAGAAACTCTCAATCTCCTGGAAGATAAAGTAGGAGGAACCCTTGAAGACATAGGGATAGGCAAAGAGTTCATGAACAAACATGGAACAAACAAATGGGAAACACTTGAAAAAATTAACAACTGGGATCAACTCTGCTTGAGGAGCTTCTGCACATCAAAAGAAATTGTCAACAAAGTGAAAGACAACCCACAAATTTTGAAAAAATCCTAACTAATAAGCACTCAGACAAAGGTCTGCTCTCTAGAATATATAAAGAACTCAGATAAAATAGGATCCTCAAATTTAAAGACCCAATCCAGAAATGGGCATCTGAGATGAATACACACTTCTCAGAGGACAAAATTAAAGAAGTGAATAAATATATGAAAAAAGGCTCCACATCACTAGCCATCCATGAAATTCATGTTAAAACAACACTGAGATATCTTCTGACTCCAGAAAGATGGCTATCATAAAGAAATGAACCAACAACAAATGTTGGAGATGTGGGGAAAAGGGAACACTTCTCCACTGCTGGTGGCAATGTAGACTGGTACAACCATTGTGGAGATTAGTATGGAGACTCCTCTTCAAAAGTAGTCTGGAAATGCCATTCAAGCTGGTTATCCCCCTACTGGAAATTTTCCCAGAGGAACAGAAAATATCATATCATAGTGATATATGTATCTATATTTATAGCAGCACAATTTGTGATAGCCAAATCTTGGAAACAACCAAGTTGTCCATCACATGAGGAATGGTTGAAAAAGATGTGGTATTTCTATGCAATGGAATATTACTCAGCTATAAAGAATGATAAACTCAAAGCATTTATATTGAAGTGAATGCCACTTGAACATATACTCATAAGTGAAATAAACCAGAAAAATGTGTGCAAATTTGTATAGTCTCCCTACTATAAGAAATCAAAAGAAGAAATACAAATAGGAATGTATAACAACAACTAAAAAGAATTTAGCCAGATAGTTAGGGTAAACTGAGCTGCATATGTAGCAGGGTACTGATCAGCTTCTCTTCTGAATGGTTAACAGCCTAAGTTCACAGATCAAAAATTGGAAAAATGGAAGGGCTTCAAGGTCAGCCAACATTTTGCCCTTACTCTTTGAAGGTCAGCGAAGACTCAGGACATAGGAGAACCTGTACTGTAACATCATGGAACTCAGTTGTGCCCCAAGCTTTCTGATCAAGGAGATTATGGAGCCACAGAGGAATGCGACTGATGATGCGTAGTGTGCCTAAGGAGAATCACATGGAGAGAAAACTTTCTCTCAGGTGCTCACAGAGAGCAAGCTGGTCAAGCAGTGGCTGTATCTCATCCACATGGCTGATACCGACAGAGGATCTACTGAATGAGGTATGGGGGTGCAGGATAAACCATGAGGGAACTTTACTGACGTCATCAGATACAAAAGCTCCATTTTTTGTTATATAGTTCTTGCTTTATCTTGGTCTTAATCATACAGCAGAAAAGTATAAAAATGAGGTATATAAAATAAAGCCTTAATAATAAGCGCAGCTGTAAATGGCTCTAATCAACAACTTCTTCAGATAACCCACTACTGTTGTGACATGCTGGACTGTGTTTGATTGTTTCATTGAGTTCAGGCACATATAATAATTGAATGATGATGGAATACCCATCTTTAAGAGGACTAAACAAAAAAAGGGGATACAAAGAAGTACCATTCTGTGTTTGTATAAATAGTACAGTTAGGATAAATATGCAGTACTTATGTATAATTCTATGTGAAGCAAGATTTGCGCTAATAGTGTTTGGACAGGATATTCTGTCAGCTTCTTGTACTATGGACAACTACTGGAAAGATAACAAGGCAGAAAGTATTAATTATTGAAACTGTACTATAATTCAGCTTTAAAAAATAAGTGTACAGCTATGTTCTCTTAATTCATTCATTAGAGACATCTCTTCTAATGGTGTTTGTAAGTAGAATATCAAGAATGCGCCTTGTGCGACAAAAAGCCACTAGGAAAATAATATGCAATGTATTAATTATTGAATCTGTCCTGCTAATTTTATTTGAAACTGTCTCATTGATATTTGTTCTTCAATAAAATAAAAAAAAACAAAGCTTACACACACTCATACAAACACAAATGCAAGAAATTGGTTAAATTCTTACTCACTGATGATATACTGACTCCAGTTAGAGGCCTGAACGTCCTTTAAGTCTGTTATCAGAGAATACTCAATACACTCAATATCTATTGAGTGTGAATATGCTACAGAATCTTAAATTACCTCACATAAATGCATACACTAAATTATCAATTAATTCTGATAAAAGCACAAACAATTACTATTATTCTTATTTAGAAGTGCAATAAGTGAGGCTGAGGCTTAGAACTCCATCGCACTGCCACAGTCTCCCTCACACGGTGTGATGTATTCAGTACGACTGAATGAATCAATTGTAGTCCCAGAGGGAACCGCTGATAAAATGAGAATTAATTGTGTGGTAAAAGTCAATGTATTCATGCTTTTAAACTTATGCAAAAGATCAAGTACTTTATGTAATTGTACATCTAACTAATTTACTCAAGTTAACATATGATTAATAAACATGGACCACATATTGATGGAGGCACACTTTGTAAAGATTTTCAGTAACAGCAGACTCTTAAACTTTAACCAAAGGTATGGAAAAAATGATTATATTTTCCAACTTAAAGTATACATGCTAATGTCTGAATGATCGGTAATGGAATTGCTAGGGGCATTGTATATACAAGTGAATATTTTTTCCAGTTTCATAAATCAGGAGTATTTATTATCTCTTTGCTCAGTTTATATTTGGATTGTCACTCTGAAGGAAACTATGTAGATAATTGCTTAAGTCACTCTGGGGACAAAAATTCATTGGGTATGCAATCTATGCAATTTTACATTCTTAAGTATAGCAAGGAAATTATTTATGCATTTGTTAGAACAATGTCCTGTTCTTAGAAACATCTCATAGAAGGAAAATACACTCAAGATTTTGCTTTTAAAATATTTTAATAATGAGGTGGACTGTATAAATATGTAGATTCACATTATAATGTAATAGTTTACAATAAAGATCAATCTTGACTTAGTTTTCAAAAACAATTTGTAGGTTTTTCACAGTTGAATATATTGGGGTCCAGATTTCTTTCTTTGCATTCAAAGTCTGGGTCACTGAAAAATTTCATCCATCTAAGACTTCTAGACTAAAAAATTAATCTAATGGAGACAAATTGGTGGCAATCTAACTGGTCGAAAGGGCTGAACACTAATCATTTATCAGAAAATTAACATGGTTAATGAAAAGCCTGGGCAAACTTCTACTGAACATCCGACTACTGACTTCTTGCACACATAATACCTGAGTGAATCTTCATTAGCATTTTGTGTTGATGATGCTGTCATATCCATTGTACAGATGGAGAAAAGATGGCTTAGCAGTGATGGACAAGGGGAAGCAGGACTAAACTCACCCTTGTTTGACTTACTCCGCAGCATGCTGCCTTCTGTGCGGTCAGTCGTGACTCATCGACTCCTGTAGAGGACACCTTCGTAGATCTTACTGGATTAAACAGCCTATCAATATTGAAGTTTATGCATATTCAAAATATAGCCAATCTCTAAAAAATCTGTGTTCTGTATTCTTGAGCTTTTCTGCTTTTCAAGTCAATGTTCACAGTGTTTGATGGTCCTCTGTAGATGTGAGGCATGTGGAGAAACGGGCCTCCCCGAGGGCGCACTTTAAGCAGAGGTCAAGCAAGGCCATCGTCTGTCTTCTTATTCCAGCTTTAATGCCATATATTAGTCTCTTTCCCCATATTTATGTACAGCCACCTTGTGACCTTTTCATTGTGCTTCTTTGTGGAATGTTTTTCTGTTTAAGAGCCCCAAGTACAGCAGTGGAGTGCTGGCTAGTGTTCAGTAGTGCAAGAAGGCTGTGAAAAGGTTTGCTGAAGCAATATGTATATTAGCTTCCCTCAAGCATAATTTATAATGCTGTTGGCCATGTGTTTAACTGTGATTAATTATGAATAATATTAAGTAGAGTCTCTCTTAATAGAAATGCATATAAAGCAACATTACATGTTGAGCCTATGAAAACAGGGTGACCAGAAATTTTCAGAAACTTGACCCTGTATTTGCGCAGAAGCAGTGTTTTCAGTGTCTGCTCATTTAGTGTTTGCAGATGCTATGGGCCAGTGGTGGTGAACCTACAGGACTTGTGCCACAGCAGGCTGTCATATCACTGAACGCTCTAAGACATTCACATCCTCTCTGCTATAGAACATCACCATGAAAAGCAGTATCAGCTGCCTGTGAGTTCACTGTTCTATGTAATGGTATCTTTATGTAATGTTCTATGGAATGGTATATTTATACCATTCCATAGAACATTACATAGGTGAAGTTCATATTCTTGCATTAAATTTTTTACTGTGTTGTAATTACCATGCTGCTCAAAGCCCTATGTAAAGATTCACCCATAAACGTAAACATATACCTGTATCAATTGAGAGTTTGGAAATCAGAAGTTCATAACACATTTTATAGGGCCAAAAGTAAGGTGTTGTCGGGTTGGCCTGCCTCTGGAGGATGAGAGGTGAATCCTTTCCTTGCCTCTTCTAGCTGCCAGAGGCCACCTGGGCCCATCATCTCAGGATTGCTTCCCTCAGACCTGTGCTTCCCTCATCCTCACATCTTTTCTGACTCTCCTGGCCCCTGCTCAGTTATGAGGACACTGGTACCAAAGGATGCCAGTTTCTAGCCCTGTACGCTAGACCAAGTTCACTAAAGTATAGTAGCATTTGGAAGTGAAAGACATTTTTCTTTTAATCTTAGAATTGCTGATTTATTCTGACATTCAGTTAGGCCAGTGTTTTTGCCCCTGGGATGCTTACACTTTCACCTATGATTATACTCTTATTTCTAGTCCCTAGATCCAAGGAAAAGCATTTGTATGTCCAGAGAAGAGTTCATGGAGAAGATGGCAGAAATTGTTGGTTGGGGCACACAGGAAGAATATGGGGAGCTCTATGACAAGGTAGACCTGGCTCAAGATGGATTTATTAATTGGGACAAACTGGCCTCATTTATACTGTTGTCGCTTTATGAGAAAGATGAACGAGAAAAGGCAACTGTGGTTCCACAGTGGAAGGACCTTGAATTTCTCCATGGAAAACACAAGGAGACCATCCAGAAAATAATTTTCTTAAAGAGCTCATGTCGTTACCTGACTATTAGCAAAGAAGGCTTGCTAGGAATCTGGGGAGAAAATTTAAAGCTGCAAGAAACACTTCCCATTACTTCCGATGCCACCAAGCTCAAACACCTGTGGGTGACCAGTATGGTTTCCCTGGAAAACGCAAACAAGGTACAAAGTCTTTAAAAATGAACTTCTTGTAAAAATGGGACAAATGTTGGGACAAGGCAAGTATAATGCTAGTAGCATGAGAGGGAACTGAATTATTCATTTGGTGTTTCTCAGTGACCTGGAGGGAAAACACGTAGAGCCAAGTGAGCTGCTTGATTTCCAAAGCTGTTCTCTTGGGTGCCTTAAAATGACACAGCTGATGACTCAGGCTCTTGGCTCTCTCCTAACGTGGCCCTGGTGTATTGGGAGCTGATAAAGCCTTTACTCCAGTATCTTTTACAGCAGGATCATGGATCTCTATGCAAAGCAGAGGCTGCTAATTAGTGCCTGACACAGCTTAATGCTACTTATCTGATCGCTTTACTAGTCAGCTTCTAAATTCTAGAGAGCAGGGCCTACACCAAACAAGTATCTTCTCCTGATTGTAACTGTAAACAAGGTAAGATACTGTAAGGAAATAACTTTAGGGGGAAGGATGTAGCTTAAAGAATGCATATTCTTAATAGGTGAAGCCGAGATAAATTTTATCACGAACCATTTCAAATGTGCACACATGCAGAGATGTAGCATTAGCAACCTGCGTCCACCTTTTATAGCTACTTTCAGTACATAGACAATTTCATTTCATATGCTTTTCCCAATTAGATTTGAAAACATTAAAATACTTCAGTTCTAAACAGTTCCATATTTTAAAAAACATCTTTTTATCATAACCAATATCATATTTATTATTAACAATCAATTCCTTAGCATAATTCATTGTAGAGGCTTACGCCTCTTCTCCTGGTTGTCTTACACACTTTAAATATTTTGTTTGCATGAACATCAGAATAAAATCCACATATTGTGAGAGGCTGTTCTCCCTCCCTCCCTCCCTCCCTCTCGCTCTCCCTCTTTCCCTCCCTTTCTCTCTATCTCTCTCCCCCACCCTCCTTATAGCACACCAGTTACATACACAGATACCTTTGGCATGTTTAACATTCGTGTAACTTGCTTTGTTCATTTTCGTCCTGCTCATCACCACTTTCTTCCGACTGCCCTTGGTGTTTTTTCTTTTGTTGTTGTTGTTATGGTAGTGGTGATGATGTCTTTCTAGATATGAAAAAAGTCTTTCTATTTTCCTCCATCTCTTCTTCCCTCTTGTATTTTATGGGTATTGCCATTGACATTTTTCTTAAACTCAAGTCTTGTCTGTGAGAGCTTCTCTTCTGTATCTTGATTTTTCACATTGTGCACACAGAGCAGTTTAATATTATGTGAACAGTAAATTGGTTGTCCAAGATAGGCGCTTGATGGTTTCAGGCTTTCTTGCTATTCTTCAAGCAGCTGCTACAAAATACTTCTTTTTTGGGTCTTGGGCTATTAGTAGTTATCTCTGATTATGTATAGCTCTATTTTCTTAAAAGGAGTTGTCAGATGGTGACATTGTAGCATAGTCATTTCCTCTCTCTTTACAGTCTGTAATATCACCATAAAGGGAAATTTGCTTCATTAATTACTTAGTTATAATTTGGTACACCTTATATAGAAAAGGAGGATAGATATATGATTTTTAAACTTTATTCATTAGATAAAAATAATAAGGGTTTTCTAATGTCCTCTAAAGATGAGCCATAAGCATTTACCATCGTAATTATTATCAATAAAATTTAAAACTCATGGGTTTAAAATAATTTGTACTTTTTAGTCCACTAGTCAGAAGGAACTAAACTAAACACAAGTCAGGTTTTGAGTATTTTTGCAGCCATGCCACCCTTCAGAAGCTACTTTGATTTCTAATATGTCAGGATAGTCTAGAATTTGCCTGGTTTTATTCCCTGTGTCTGGCTTGTAATCATCCATTTCTATAAAGAGACAGGGGCTTTTTAGTGAGCAATAGTCTACTACCTAGAAAACTATTCATCACCAATAGCTTCATGGGATGTACCCTGATCGGCAAGTTCTCTCTAGCTCACTACAAATGTACTGCAATTTCCACATAGGGATGGGAGGCTGAGCAAGCAAAGTTCTGTCATTTGTCCTACACGGCATGTAATGAGTGCTGTCAAAATGGTAAACTGAGGCAGCCTGCCTTCACAGCCTGAACTTCAGCATTTGTTGCCTCCTGGTGGCTGCTGATAGCTAATGCAGAGCATTAACAGTTCCTTTTTCAATATGGAAAATACATTTATTACCTTTGTCATACTGGTGGCTTTCCACAAGTAGACATACACGAATCAAAACTATTAACTTGGGACCTTTTGAATATGTGTAGCATATTCTGTATAATTATACCTCACTAGTACAAAGGGGAGGCTAACATTCAGTTACCTGTTCTAAGACGAAGAAACACTAGAAGACAAGGAGCACTGCACTAATAGAACACATAATCTGGACTAGGACCATGTCTTAACCTTCAAAGTTGTAATGCTTTTAAGGATTAGCACTGGATCCCTAGCAAAAGCAAACCACTAATACAGTACACTAGCTATCAGCAGCCACTAGAAGGCAGAAAAACTCTGAAGTGCAGGCTCTGAGGTGGTACCTCAATTTACTAAGTTTGACAATACTCATGACATCCTGTGTGACTAGGGCAAATGATGTAACTACACTTGCTCAGCCTCCCATCTTCAGTGGAAACTATGGTATCTTTATAAAGATCTAGATTATGTATGCTAAGCCAATGTTCCCTTGGTGGGATAATTCTCATTTGATTATACCATGCAATCTTCTGTGTATAATGTTTTATTTCCTGGTACTGTATTGAATGTTTTCACATCTGTGTGATGGATATTTATCTTTAGCTTTCTCATGTCTTTGGCTTCAGTAGTAGAGTAATGTAACTAGCTTGCCAAAGTCATTTGGTAAATGTTCCCTTTATTTCAATGTTTGGAAGATTTTCAGAAGAATTGGAATTAATTTCATTTTAAATATTGGTAGAATTTATGAATGAAGCCATCTTTGCTGGGTTGGTCTTTGTGAAATTTATCTCATTCAGCCCTTTTGTTTTTAATTTGTAGTAGCCGTGACATTCTAGGTCTTCTTGACCTAGTTTAGATGCTTTTGGTGTTGCTCAGAATTTGCCCATTTTTTAAGTTACATGGTTTGTTGGCCCATAATTATTTATACCTCTTGTTATAATCAATTTGCTGCTTCTCAGAGGTTGGCAGTGCTGTCTGCTCTCGGTACGCGCCCTCCGTACTGAAGGCCTTGTACACACTAGAGTTACCCCTCAGCGCACCACCCTGTTCTCTCCGATTTAGATAATTGTGTCTTCTCCCTGCGCCCTACCACAGATTTGTCCATTTTGCTAGCAATTTCAAGAAGTTCTGTTTTGTGGATTTCTTGAATGGCCTTTCTACTTTTTATTCTCACAGTATTTCTGTGCTTTGAATAACATCATTTCACTTAGGGTGAAAAATTAGGTTATTGATTTGAGGTGTTTTTTTATTATATTAGGTTCATAACTATAAATTTTAGTTCAGGCACTGTTTTTGTCATGCCTCATAAGTTTGTGGATATTGCGTTTTTACTTTCATTCATCTCAATGTATTTTTAAATATCCCTATGACTTGATCATTGGTCTTTTGATTTTTAGGTTTTTGTTGTTTAATTTCCATGCTGTGGTAAATTTCCTGTTTCTGTTCAACAAAATTTCCAGTTTCATCCTATTATTTTCAGAGAACAAAATTTCCATAATGTAAAAATATTTTGACTTTTTAAAACTTTTATTTTTTAAAGAGTACAAAATAGTATTAAAATGGAAAAATTAAAAATGATACAGAATTTCACTAAACAAAATAATATGAATTTCAGGTATTTGTTGTATTGTATCAAATTAGTTGCTCATATAACCAGATATATGCTGCAAAATTAGAAGAAGAAGGCCCCAGGGAGACAGCTTAGTAGAATAAGCACTTGCCTGGTAAGTACAGGGTCCTGAGTTCAATCCCCAGTACCACAAAAAATAAACAAACAAACAAAGAAACAAATAAATAAATAAATTGGAAGAAGAAAAGAAGAAAGAAATATATAAGGAATTAACAAATGGAAAAGCTAAAAGAATTGAGAAAAGGAGATAAAACATTAAGCACCAAGTTGTTGACCAGCAGAAATCCATGGTACAGTTGTACAAAACATCCTGTCTACATACATGGATATATCTCTTTCCCTCACCCCCTCTTCTGTCCTTTTCCTCAACTCAGTCATTCCTTCCTTTTGAACAGGTTCATTCCCTATCCCCAGTGTCTATTGAACCCTTCAGATTCCATTTTTCTCTTTCAGGTTCTCACACTAAGGAGAAAATGTGATTTTTGCACTTGAGGGTCTGACTAATGTCACTTAAGAGTATGGTCTCTAGTTGCAGCCATGTAAAATACTTTTACTTTATTGAGGCTTATTTATCATTTAATGTACAGATCTGTCCTGAAAATGTTTCATACGCACTTGAAGATAACGTATTTTTGGTATATTGTTAGATAAGATCTACTGTGTTCAGTAGATATTTGTTAATCTATATTTCATTTATGTTTATCTTCAACCTAGTGTTTCTATGCAATATTGAAAATAGAATAGTGTTAGTAGTGAAATTTTATCTTTTTCTTCAATTCTTTCAGTTTCTGATTCATATATTTTGGGACTCTGTTAGAAAAAAGCAAATGTAAGTCTTACTTTGTAGTCAAAATCTAAATTTATTGAGCATCCTAGTTAAAGTAGCAATCAACAGAAAACTTTTTTAACAGTTAGGACATGTTTATCATGTATCAGATAAGGGTATTTTTGTGCTTGAGGGTATCAGACCCTCAAGCGCAAAAATCGCAGTCTCCTTAGTAACCTATTGACATCATAGGCTACTTAACCTACATGTTTGCTTATTCTCTCTTTAGTTAGTCATCATTCTATGCTTTTACTTAGTTGTTTGGCAGTATTCTTTAGTTCTCTAAACATATTTCTATAGCTGGATTAAGAACTTTAATAAATTCAATGTGTGGTTTCTCCAAGGAGATTTTCCACTGACTGATTTTTATGTTGTTTAATCATTTAGTCTTGTAAAAACAGCCTTTAGGCTATGTTGTGTGACTTATAAAAAGGCTACTTACACAGTTTTTACCAATTTATATGGTCAATAAAGTATCTGGTGTGACTGTGATGCTATAGCTTTGTGTGTCTTTGCTTTCCTGTATGCTTAGTGTTCTTGCGTCCCTTGGGTGGAAGATATTTGTGGCTATGTAGAAGAGAAACAGGGGGAAAAGTTTCTTCTGGCTGGATTCAAAGTTAGACTGAAGTTTGTGGTGCCACCTTCATATTCTTCTGTAATACTGTTGAAGACCCTCAGGATACTATGTTTGATTTGATAACTAGATTTGCACATCTGCTTTGTGTATTGATTTCAGCAATTCAAGACACTTATTTTCTATTCTGCTAATTTAGATAGCAGTGGCATTTACAAGCAAAGATATTTGTTTCTATGACCTGCTGTCTAAAGAATTTCCTTGTCAATACAAACTCCAAGGCTTGAAAGGAACTCCAATTTGTATGGATTATTGGTACAATCCTCTTGACACCAATGAATCAATTCTTTCCTTTGGAGACATCACTGGAAAGGTAAGTGAGAGCAGAATGAGACTGACCACTATAGATTTAATTGTAAAACCATATGTCAAAACAGAAATTAAAATACCATGAGTATGACCTCCTAATTGAACTACTTTATAGTTAATAAGGTCACGCATGTAATACCTAGAAGACTTGGATTAGATTACAATATATCTAATTGCTTCTAAAAATGAATTATTGTTGCTTTCCATTCTGTTTCTGTTGTCTTGTTTAGAGAAAAATCCTGCTATCTTTATATCATAGGCTACTTAATCTATCTGATCCCTCTATTAATAAATATTTAATGCTAAATGTCTAAGCTTGTCTCTCACAAGTCTTTCAAATTATTTGTTCTGACCTCCATTCATAAGCACTTGGGATTCTGAATAGCATTCAACCAGGAAATGCTAATTTCCTGTATCATATAACAAAGATAGAGGCATTAGAACCCAGACATTTGATACATTCATTTCACTGTTCTATAAAATTCCACCCAACATGTGTAAAATTATTGCTTACTGAAATATGCTAGGGCCTTTTGAAGGAGCTGAATTTGAAAAGTTGTCTTCATAATGTGAAAGCTGTTCAGTCCTACTGTTTTTAATCACATGTATCTTAAAAAGCAGTGATAATGAGTTACTTAACCAATCTTGTTATTTTACTGTAATTGTGTGTGTCCTTGTGTCCTCTAAATAGTATTGAAGAAAATCTTATTAATGTATTATCTGTTCTTTATTAATCTTTAACAATATAAAGTCTTCTTGCGACAATTATCTTGTCTACATTTGCCTGTCTTTCAAAAATCCTTTCAAGGTTCAAGCAGTTGTTTTCACAGCAGCCTCGATTTCCCTGTTTGAACGGCCTATTAGTACATGTGAAGACGCCTCTGCCACAGTGACCATTAACTGGGGAGACCTGCGCTCTGGGGGTCCCAGGTGTTGCCATGTCTTAGAACACAAGCTTCATCATGGACACTGGGTGAGGCAAGGTACTGAATCTGTACAGTAATGACGCAGAACAGTCCCCTTGGACTTCTACGTTTATATTCTTTGATGAAAATACTTCACACAGAACACTTAAATCTAGAAACCAATACGTAATTCTCTGGAGGTATTGATCTGAGCTCTGCTATCTCTGAACACTGGCAGGAATTATTATTTTTTCTTTCTTTCTAAAATTTGTGCTTCATACAGTAAATTCAGGTGAACCATGAACTCGAGAAATCTCAAGAGAAGGAAGAAAACTGCCACATTAAGCTTTAGCTCCATTCTGATCCTAGCTATTGTCATGTAATCACATTCAGGGCTACTTAATAAAACAATGTAACATGTTCCTTCAGAATTCTTTGTTTTCTCTTTTTTCTATAAGGACTACATTAATTAGTCTTCAAAATGGAATTGTTTTGAATTTTCTCTTCTCTTCTTTTCTCTTCTTCCACCTTCCTTCCTTCCTTCCTTCCTTCCTTCCTTCCTTCCTTCCTTCCTTCCTTCCTTCCTTCCTTCTCCTTTCCCTCTCTCCCTTCCTCTTTCTTTCTCCCTCATCCCCATCGTTTTTTCTTTCTTTTCTTTTTTAAAAATTTATTTATGTGTTTAGTACAGGGTCTCACTATACAGCTTGTGTGTGCAGAGATCCTACTGTTTTCAGCGTTTCCAGTGCTAGGATATAGGACAGTGCCACCATGCCAGGATTTGGCCTAGTGTGTCCTGGGGGTGGGGCTGGCCTGACATATGGGACCAGGGATTGAACATGGTCCCTGCACTTGCAAAGCAGGAGCTTAGTTTGATGAGTTATTTCATCAGCCCTCTTTCTTTTTTTATATAATGATCACCTCATCATCTGGAGTACTTGAGTACATTCTAGAAGTCAGAATCTGTAGAACACCAGAAATTACTTAAAACCTTGTCACTAGTGAGCTAATTAGTTTCATAGTGTACTTTACACTTACAATATTTGTGTCTGGTGGTTGCACACCTAGATGTGCAGTGTCTGCTTTAGTGTATGGTTCCAGACACTAAAACACACTAGTGATTTTCTTACTTCCAAATGCCACTTTAAGGAGCACCCACTGAAAAAGATGGAAATTAACAGTTTCACTGACTTTAATGAGATTGAATGAAATTAATGCTGTAGGTCTTTTTAAATAGAGTTGAGAAAAGTATAAAATGGATTTTACTATTGGATTTTAAGGTAGCTTTATCCTCCTTGGGTTTTGAAAATACACAGTAATTCTCTGCTGTTTGCCCATGATAGTTGTACTATATATAAAGTACACCTTTAGCATATCTCTTTAGCACAGGCCACATCATGTGTTAGCTACATTTTATTCATCTTTTGGTTTCAGTATCACATTGAGGAAAAAGCAAAAGAGGATGACTTTTAGTTATCCACTAAGTATGACAGGCACAAAGGAGCATGTTAAATTTTCATAGCACTTTAATAAAAATCAAAGCACAGATGTGAACAGAGCAAAACTATTGCCATTGTTTTGCAAAAAAGAAATTTTGATATATAAACCAAAGACACACAGTAGTAGTAATATCAAAGTAGTAAGTCTTCGAATCTATTTGAGTGGGTTCTCTGAGGAAGAGCATATGGTCTGAGTCCCATGATCTTAAAGCAGTATGAAAAATAAAGAGAACTATCCTGTGGAATGATATATTTGATAAGATTGAAGGCATAACAGGTAAGCTTTGAAATTAGATTGTTTTTTTCTGAAGATGAGTAATATCTAAATGCCTTCTTCTTGCTCAGGAAGAAAATTTAAAGATCCTTTCTGACGCTGCCTCAATTTAATTTAAATCGCTCAGAGCCCAGCCGTACTGCCTTTCATTACCATCTTAACCACAGAAGGAAATTGGAATTTATGACACACAAGTTACACTGACATTTAAACATAAATTAAAGCATCCTTCTTGATTCCGGCAATATGCCTTTTATTTTCCTTAGTGTTTCATAATAGGATGCTTTGCAAGATTTTTCTTAGTTACTTATTTCAAAGAATTTGGTCATGATGCGCCCCAGTTTTTCTAGGCCCCTGTGCATGTGCGCATGCATGTGGGTTGACCCTGGCCTGAGATTCTTGGATATGTGGGTCTACAGTTTCTGTTTTTCTGGAAGCTTCTGTTTTTACTGCTCAGTCCTCTCCATCTGCCCTTTTGCAAGGGCTCTCGCTGTCTGGCTTTCCAGAGCTCTGCTCTACAACTTCTAAGTCGCTGTTCACTCTTTTGTCAATGTCAATCATCATTTCTGAAACTCAGGAAGTTGCTGGACTTGACCTGGGATCCTTCCATCTTTGTCTAAGTTCAGAAATTTCTTCTGAGAAACCTGAGAGTGATTACATGCTCACTTCACTTGTTTCTCTTATCCCATGGCTCAGTCTTTTACTCCTATTTTCAAAAGTCTGAAAATATTTTTACCAATATTTGCCGAGCTTTCTGAGGAATTAAATTCAGTATTTATTATTTCATCTTGCTTAGAGGGAGCAGTCCAGTGCAATGCTCTTTAAATAGCAAGTTTACTTTCTTTTTTGGGATCTATTAGTCGCTTTAACCATCCCTTGCTGTAAGTATAGGAGATTCTATGTGCTATTCATGAAACAATTTTTTTAAGTAACTACTGTGTAGCAGGCATAGCTCTATGCAATGATGTAGTTTAATTGATTCCAAGGTCTAGACCAATCCTAATAAACTTATCTTCTAATGTGCTGCCTAACTGAAAGATTTTCAAATAATTACTTCAAGGTCTATATTTATTATCATGAACTTTGAAGCAATCAAAACCCAGCAGCCAGTCAGTAAAACAGCCTCCAAATACACAGCAAGTTGTGTCCTATAAGGCTGTGATAATGATTGTAGAAATAATAGGCAATGTATGTGGCGAAGGATACTGGGGTGAAGAAAGGTTCTGCTGAGCTTGGTTCAGGGCAGAACAGAATTGGCAGCATGCAAGTGGATGCTGAGAAACTAGACCACATTCTGATATTGGGAGGTACTAAAATAGTAAAGCTTATGTGAGTTACATTGGATTACATTTCCTCTTTCTTTGTTTTTCTTTTTTAAATATTTTATTTGTGCCTCTACTTAATAATTGCCCTTACAGGATTCAATGTTTTGATTGTGACAAAAGTTAATTTGCAACTGAGGTTTAAATTCTTGATTGGATGTTATTTAGAAGTATTTTCGAAGATAGAGTCCTAAAAGAAATTAGGTTTCATCTTTGTTCGTATTTGCTACAAAAGCAGGGCTTATTTGTTGTGCAAAGAAGCTAGGAAGGCCATAAAAATTTGATCAAATCATGTTTACTTCAATACCATAGGAATAGATGTTGAAGAAAATGAAGAGACTACTTAAACAGAAAAGACTGAGGGTACAGTGGCAAGGAAGCTGTCCTAGATTCTCTGTCCTCTGAAGATTTAAGTTTGAAGCTCAAGTACCTCTGAAAGCAGGACTTGCTTCAGTCTCAGATACTGAATGAGGACTTGGATTTGAAGTTTGAATATGAATTTTTGTTGTTTGAGACTCAGCTACTTCAGTGTGAAGAAATGGGCAGAAGAGTGACGTGAAGAGGGAGAAGAGGGAAGGGAGCCAAAGATCTGTGGAGTTGTAGGGATGGTGGCTTCTGCACTTTGGTTTTGAACACTTCCTGTGGCAGGAGCGAGTGATCAGTGGTGCTTTAATCTGATGCTATTTTCACTCCCAGGAACACACAATGGTATTCTTATAGCGCCTCAAGAATTACCTTTGGAGATTTTTGTTCTTTGAGAGAAGGGGATATATAATTGAAGAAAGGAATAAATCCTTGAACAGACATGGTTGTAAATTTTTATGAAATCTAAAGATGCAATATGTTTAAGACTGAATATCTATCTATCTATCTATCTATCTATCTATCTATCTATCTATCTATCTATCATCTATCTAGATCTATCTCTTCAACTCAGTTTCAGACATAAGACTGCTCTGAGATAAGGTTCATACTTCTTACCTAAAAGGGGAAATGGTCCCATTCTGTCTGAGTCATTCTGTGTCATATTTTAATAGAAAAATAATTCTATTCTGAAATGCTTTATAAGGTTCACGTAGAGATTTAGGGAAATAATGAGACCTTATAAGCATGTTATGAATGTCAGAGAATTTTCCTTCAATAATTGTCTTCTAATAGAGGTGATATCATTGGAAACCACACCTGCAAGTATAATTATTCAGAGATTGAGCATAAAAATGACAAAACCAAACCCATTTTTTTAAATGTTGAAAGGTATTTTCTCATCTGTGTTTGACCAAGGTTAGAAGAAAATACAAAACAGCTTGAATTGATAACAAAATCACTAATTGCTGCACTAATTAATGAAGTAGGTGCCAGAGAATTTGAAATACAGCCGCAAGGTTGTGCTTCCTCAGGGGTCTTCATAATTGATAGGGACTAAATCTGGAAGAGAAACCAGACCTAGTGTCTTGCTTGTGTGTTGCTCCACTCCCCTGCATCTAAATCAGTCCTTAGGGCACAATGAGGCTGCACCACTGAGAAACTACACTGGGCTGCTTTTCCTGCCGGTGCCTTGCTCTGCTTAAAGCAGGTGAAATTGGCTGCAAATCGGTGGCCAAGGTTAGAAGAAAGTATCTTTTCTTGGAGTGTGTTCCATAGTACCATGAAAGGAGAGTCTGGTGGGTCTCGAACATGGGCCCACTTCTGTCCGGCGCTGCTCCCGTCCCACGGAAGAAGACACTTAGACACTCTGAAGCGGGTTCAACAAGCCTTTATGGATCGGGATGCAAGCCTCTACATGCGTCCGCTAGCAGCGGCGTCCAACGTGCAAGCAACAACGGATTTCCTGGTATAGCAGACTATATAGATTTTACAGACCAATCACAATCATACACGTGTTCAGA
>PVKA01019668.1:0-41625 GCA_004027165.1 Ctenomys sociabilis
CTCCAATTAAAAAAAAAAAAAAAAAAAAAAAGCTAAATGAAAGAGCCAGACACGAAGACCACATATTGTGTGGTTCCATTTATAGGAAATATGCAGAATAAGTAAATCCATAGCGACGAAGAAAATTAGTGGTTGCCAGGGGCTGGGGCAGGATAGAATGAAGAGTGATTCCTGAAAGTGTGTGAATTTTGCTTTAGGGGTAATAAAAACACGCAGGCACTAGATAGAGGTAGCACTGCACAAAAGTGAAGATGTGCAAGGACCCAGGGGTACACGCCTATAATCCCAGCATTCTGGAAGGCTGAGGCAAGAGGATTATAAATTCCAGCCCAGCCTGGGCCACTGTCTCAAACAAACAAACAAACAATAACAAAAAAGGCTGAGGATATAGCTCAGAGCAAAGGGCCTGGGCTCAATGACTATTACCACAAAAGAAAAAAAAAAAAAAAAAAAAAAAGCAGGGTATAGTGGTGCAAGTCTATAATCCCAGCACTCAAAAGACTGAGGCAAAATTACTATAAATTCCAGGCCAGTATGGGCTACATAGTGAGTTCAAGACCAGCCTAAACTACACAGCAAGACCCTGTCTTTAAAAAACAAAAAACAAACACAAAAGAGTGTGGATGTACTAAATGCTACTGAATCCTCTGGCTTCTTTTCAGAGTTCATAAATTTTTCCCATTTCATTGAATGCCATTGAATTATATATTTTAAGATGATTTCTAAAAATGTGTGTATATATGTATATATGTTTGTGTGATAAAAATATATAACATTTACAATTTTAAACATAGAGGTGAATTTATTTTTTATATTTTATAAAAAAGGGGCCAGGGAGATGGCTCAGTAGAATAAGTGCTTGCCTGGCAAGCGTAAAGGTCTGAATTCAATCCCCAGTTCCTCAAAAAAATATATATATTTTATGAAAAAATACATAATAAAATAATAGTTATTATACTGTTATGCATTGCATTTAGTACATTCACACTGATATACAACTGTAACCACCAATCATCTCTGGAATTTTTTCATCTTTCAAACTGAAACTCTGCACCTATTAAACTAACTCACTCTGTCAGTACTCGGGAGGCTGAGGCAGGAGGATCATTGCTCATTCAAGACTACTCTGGGCTACAAAGCGAGCTCAAGACTAGCCTAAGATCCATAGAGAGATCCTATCTTAAAAAGACAAAAAAAAATAATTAAACCTAACTCCTCATCTCCCTCCCTCAGGCTGTAGCGCCTACTCCTTCCTCTACTCTCAACTGAGCTACTTCTAGGGACCTCATATAAGGTGAATCATTCAGTATTTTCCCTTTTCTGACATAAAAACATTGTGTACATTTCTCCTCAATTCACCACAATGGTTTCATGAGCAAGTCTCAAGTTTAAGTGCAGAAGGAAAGTGGCTCTGCTGTGGTTTCTTCTCTAAGTGTTCAAAGCAGACAGTGAGCTGTCTTGCTAATGGAAAGGGTTGTATCCACTTCCTGGATTTTGTGAATGGAGTAAAACCCATGAGAAAAAACTCCTGGGCTACACCACCAATTGTACCTCATCCATTAGGTCTCTGAGCACAAATTCAAGTTAATTATTTATGACAGGGCTGCAAATGAAGTGTTAGTAATAGACATCCTTCCTCTTCTATTTTTTTTTTTTTTTTTTTTTTTTTTGTCTTTTTGAGACAAGGTCTCGCTATGCAGTTCAGGCTGGCTTTAAGCTCACTTTGTAGCTCAGGCTGGTCTCGAACTCACAACAATCCTCCTGCCTCAGCCTCCCGAGTGCTGGGATTACAAGCATGCGCCACCACGCCCGGCTTTATCCTTCCTCTTCTAATTGCCAGCTTTCTGAGAAGGGGCCATAGGCTGAAATGATTTTGTGATTAGAATTAAAGGAAATGTAAAAAAGTGTGCTTTGGCCTGTTCTAAAAATCAAACAAAGTAAAAGTTAAAAGAAAACCTCAATTTCTGATAGCCAGAATATGTAAAGAATGGAAGACAGATTCTCAGAGGAAAGTCTTCTTGCTGCTTGGCCCTTACATCAGTCTCTTTCAGGCAAAAAAAACAACAAAAAAACCAAAGGGGAGTTGTTCATAAAGTCATCTGCTGATGAAGGACAGGCTTGTAGAGTTTCAAGATGGTAGAATCAGAAGTCAAGAGCACAAGCTACTTTCTAATGAGAAATCCCAGAGCCAGGGTAGCGGCTGGGGCAGAATTAAAACTGAACTTCCACTTTTCAGAAGACTACAGGTGTAATGCACTCTATTTTTTTTTTTTTTTTTTAGGCTCGGTCTGGAGCCCAAGGCCTCATGCAAGCCAAGCAAGTGCTCTGCCACTGAGCCACACCTTACCCCAGCACCCACTATTTAAATTCCAGTCAGGTGTTTCTTGTAGGAGTATATTCTAACATTTCCCCAGTTGTTTGTTGGTTGGCTGGTTTGTTCTCCTTTTGGTAGCAGTGATTGAACCTTTCACAGTGAGCAACATCCCAAGTCTCCCCACCCTTTTTAAATTTTCTATTTTAGGTAGGGTCTCACTAAGTCACTAAGTTGCCCAGGCTGGGCTCAAACTTGTGATCTTCCTGCCTCAGCCTCCCAGAGTTCCAGAATTATAGGCATGAGTCACTATGCCAGATTCCCAAGGCACTTGGTCAAAGAACACCTGGTTCCCAATTGTTCATACCCAGAAGAAAGAAAAAACAACAGAAAGGAAAAAAAAGGAGCCAGATTCCAAATAGTCCAGCTGTGATACTTATAAAAATTTGATAAATAAAGAAATTCTATCAATATTAACTACAATGTCATTTCAGTGCAATATTTTTCTGAATTTCCCTTTCCCCAGTTATATATTGAACTCGGGACCTTGTGCTTTCCAGGCAAGTGCTTATTCTACTGAGCTATCTCCCCGGCCCTCCCCAGTCATTGTTGACAACTAAAAGTTGACTTAAGTTTGTCCTTTTAAACCCCAGGCAGATATCCATTCCTGGAAGGAAAAAGCAGAAGTTCTGTTTCATTTCCATCCCCTGCCAAGTCTGAGTCTGTGCAATCCTGAAGCACTGTGCACTTTCTGTGCCTTGGCAGGACCTGTTCCTATAGGTGTGAGATTTAATACTTGACACATTAAATTCCAGACCTTATGATTTGCCAGTTCTAGAGGATTGATGTGGAGGAAACCCAAGACAAGGAGTAGAGGAGGGGAGCTGTTTCTCAGGGTAGGAAATACCACTGACTACTGAAGAAGTGCAGGAAGCCAGCAGCAGGCTGGGTGCATACAGTGTGACCTCAGTTCTGTCCATGCAACAGCTTCCCTGGAAGCCTGGATGGTGTGGGCTTTGTAGAATACATGCTGAACTTGAGATGTGTTGCTCTGGATGTTTCCTCTGCTAAAACATGCCTCCCTTTTTCTTTGTTTAGTCAGTGCAACATCTTTAATGTGTAGCTCAGCACTTTCCTCCTTTAGGAATCCTTACCTGAACTTTTACTTTTTTTTTTTTTTTTTTTTTTTTGAGACAAGGTCTTGTCCTGTGGCTGTGGCCTTCATCTTCTGATCCTCTTGCCTTAGCTTCCTAAATTCTGAAGCTTTACTTTGTAATCCCATAATCCCAGAACTCTGGAAAACTGAGGCTGGAGGATAACAAATTCAAGCCCAGCATGGTAATTTAGCAAAATGGCAACACCCCGTAACAAAATAAAAGAGCTGGGGATGTAGCCCAGTGTGAAGGCCCTGGGTCCAACCCCCAGTACCATCAAATAAATAGATGATAGGGATAGTAGATAGATAGACAGACAGACAAACCAACAGACTGACTGACTGATTTTGGTCCAGACAAAGAAGAGAATGTTGAATGATGCAATTATCCACAGAAAATATATGAGCACCTATCACAGGACACATTCAAGTGAAGGCCGGAAAAGCTACATCTGGACCATATCTTTTTCAAACTCCCTTCCAGACATGTAGACTGCAGAAACTCAATAGTATGCCAGAAAAAGTCCATCTGTGAGATTATTTATAAGAGTAGCTACATTTCATATCTCAGTATATTTAGTCTTTACAGTATGCTTGTCATAAAGTAATAAGCTGAATACAATCAGGTCACTCACACAAAATGATATCTAAATTCCAGGCATGAGAATTTTTAAAGCCCACTGGGGAAAACAAATTATCATTTTATTTGGGGAAAAGGGTACTGAGAATTGTACCCTGTGCCTCCTCCTGCATGCTAGGCAAGTGCTTTGCTGCTGAGCTAAACCACTAGCTTATGGTTTGTGTCTAGTCATCCCCCCAAAGCCTCATACAGACATGTAAACTTCAGCTTCTGAATTTTATGTTGATTCTTGATCTAATGCTGGGATTATGGGTGTGAATGCCCTGGGGCAGATACTCTGCATACAATGGAAGAAGGGTAGAGAGGCTAGCTAGCTGCCTGAGCTGCTGTCACTCTCTTGCTCTTTACTGCTGCGGCACACACTGCTCTCTGCCATGTGCCTCTCTGCTTTGGAGCCAGCTGAGTATGGACTGAAACCTCCACTGACTGGGAGCCAAATAAACCTTTTCCTTCCTTCATTTTTGGTGGTGGGTATTTGTCCCAGCAATGAGAGAAGAGTAACTAAGACACTCTTGACATCATCTAAAATCCTTTTAAATGTGTATGCTGGGCCGGAGAGATGGCTCAGTGGAATAAGGGCTTCCCTGGCAAGTGCAAGGGCCTGAGTTCAATCCCCAGTTCCACAAAATAAAAAATTGTGCATGCTCTTTCACCTAGTAATCACCTAATAATTCATTTTATGCATGATGGCATACAACTGTAATTCAGCACTCAGAGAAGCTGAAACCTGAAGATCAGAAGTTCAGGTCTCAAAAGGGCAACTTATCAAGACCCTGTCTTTTAGAGAGAGAAAAAAACAGAAAGAGAGAGAGAAACAGAGAGAGAGAGAGAGAGAGATAGCGCCAAGTATAGTGGTATATACTTGCAATCCCAGCACTTGGGAAGCTGAGACAGGAGGATTGCTGCAAGTTTGAGGACAACCTGAGCTATATAGTTGGTTCAAATTTAGCTTTTAGCCAGGGACATAGCTCACTGGTATAAGCGCCTGCCTGGCAATCATAGGGTCTTAAATTCAATCCTGGTACTGAAAAAAAAAAAAAGGGGGAGCCAGGGGTTCAATTCTGGGCCTGCTGTGCCAGCCTTGCCCCTGGGGCACACTGAGACGGCAATTGAGACTCAAAAAAAATAAAAATAAGAAATAAAACAGAGTTGGAAGGCGATGACAGTATAGCTCATTGGGAGAGTACATGTCTAGTGAACCCTGGGGTTCAATCCTCAACACCCAAAATTCCCAGTATTCTAGGAAACTGAAGGAGAAAGATCCCAAGTTTAAACCTAGCTTGGGCAAATTAGCAACTTAGCAAAACCCTATCTCAAAATAAAAAAAGAACCAGTGCCAGGTTTGGTGGTGCATGCTTGCAATCATGAGGGTTGCTGTAAATTCAAGGGCAGCCTGACCTACATGGGGAGACCCTGTCTTAAAAGAAGTGAGTGGTTGGGGGTGGAGATGTAGCTCAGGGTGAAGGCCCTGCATTGAATTACCAGCACTGAAAAATTCATACACACCAAGGCCACTATAGCAAACACTTTGAGCATGACTTTTTTTTGCCTTTGAGATGAGAAACTGACAAAACAAGAAATAAAAACTCAGCATTAGAGCAAAAGAAAATTCTTGAGCAGCAACTCCATGTGTGTTTCCAGAATCTTCATTTCTCACCATGTTTTGGCTAAACCTGGCTTTATTCTTTTCTCTACACCCCGAATGCAGAAGACACCACCACTCTGCAGCTAAAATTTTGCCTTTGCTAATAACTTAGTTTATGAATGTTATAAATACAAAGGACTTGTGAGGGAGAAAGCACATTTTTACGAAAAGGAACATCTCTTCAGAAGGGCTTAATTAAAACAGAGTACTCTAAATAAACTACATCAGAAGGCAGGAAAATTTTAGGAGCTCAGCAAGACAACGTCTTCAAGGCATTAAGAATATTTAAAGCAAACATTCTTCTTTGTCAGACACTCAAAATATGTCTGAGTGCATAAAAAAGTCAAGACCGTGGAACAAAGACTCTGTGCTTGATATTTTAATACACACATTAAAAAGACCATGAAATATGACTGTAATCTGAGTGAGATTAGACAAAACCAGGAAGGCGATCAAATAACAGAAGGAAGTGCCTTTCAACATGAAAATTCTCAGCTTTATTCAGGAGAGCTGACCAAGTTCTACAACAGGACAATGGCAAGTAGCCACATTCCAGGCTAAAAGTTATTTTTAAAAGTTATCATTTCCATGTTCCTACTTTGAAAAGGCTTTTTTGTTTGTTCACTCCACTTAATATAAAGGATTACAGTGTCTTCCAAAGTGACCATCATAGCTACATACTGTGTAAGGAGCAAAGAATAAATTTCTCTAATTCCAAATGATCAGTCAAAAACAACCTTTGAAGAGCAATGTCCTTTAAGAGGCATCTGCCAAAATCAAGTGTGGTGATGCCCACTTGAAATCTCAGCCATCTTGGAGGCTGAAACAGGAAGATCTCAAGTTCAAGACCAGCCTAGGCAATGTAGCAAACCTAGTTTTAAAGTAAAAAAAAATTACACAGGCTGGGGAGATGGCTCAGTGGAATAAGCACTTCCCTGGCAAGTGCAAGGGCCTGAGTTCAATCCCCAGTTCCACCAAAAACTAAACAAATAAAAATAAAATAAAATAAAGTTGTGCTGTCATTAAGACAAGTCACAAAATAAATAAAGCATGAGTATATTTAAGCCGGGCATGGTGGCGCATGCCTGTAATCCCAGCACTCGGGAGGCTGAGGCAGGAGGATTGTTGTGAGTTCGAGACCAGCCTGAGCTGCATAGTGAGACCCTGTCTCAAAAAAGACAAAAAAAAAAAAAAAAAAAAAATTACACAGGGAGCGGGGTTCGACCCCCGGCATGCCACTCCAGCCCCACCCCCAGGGCAGGGCATGCTGGGTGGTGATTGAGACTGGGCATGGTGGTGTGTGCCCATAATCCTAGCACTTGGGAGGACAGGGAGATGGCTCAATAGAATAAGCACTTGCCTGGCAAGTGCAAGGACCTAATCCTAGCATCTAGGAGGCTGAAAACAGGAGAATCACTACAAGTCGATCTACATATGAGACCCTGTAGACCTTGTACTAAATACATAAAAAAAAAAAAAGTAAAACAAAAGAAAACCACATTAAAGTAAAAAAAAAAAAAAAATTATAAAAACAGAATCCAGAGGAAGGGCTGGCATGCATTGTGTTAAGTACTACTGCTCTCTCTAACCATTCCCAAACCTCTAGCATGAAACAGCTGTTTTATTAGGATAATGTATTTGTGGGCCAGGAGTAAACATTAGACACCCACCAAGAAGGGCTTGTTCCTGCTCCATGATGTCTAAGGCTTCAGCTAGGAAAATGCAAATCCTGGAAAGAAAAACCAAGAGGGGTGAGGGTGTCTTTTGGAGGCCTCTTTGCTTACATATCTGGCAGCTGATGCTGATTTTCAACTAGGAAGGCTACCTGGATGTTAGGTAGGACACCTGCTTGGGATCTCTACATATAGCCCAGGTTTCCTCCTAATAGCAGCTTCATATGAGGGCTCGTGCATAGTGACAGCCAAGGGCCAGCGGTATAGCTCAGAGGACTAAGCGCTTACTTAGGTAAGTGCAGTGGCCAGAGTTCGATCCCTGCTTCCACTTGCTGTGCCGGCCCCCACCTTCAGATGTGCTGAGCCGACGATTGGAGTCTGGGCATGGTGGCATGTGCCTCTAATCCCAGCACTAGGGAGGCAGAAAGCAGGAGGATCACTATGAATGTGGGCTGCATAGTGAGATCCTGTGTCCAAAAAGAAAAACATAGTGACAACCAGCACAAGTGTTCCAGCAAACAGGTCAGAGCCCCATAGCCTCTGTTACTACTGTTCTCTAGATCTAAAATGTTGCTCTGGGGCCAGCCAAGTGGACTAAAGCGCTGGGGGGGGGGGGGTAACCAGCAATTGAGACTGGGTGTGGTGGCCCACTCTGGTAATTCCAGTGCTTGGGCCACTGTGGAGTGAGCAATCTTCCTCCACCAGACCCTTCCACTATGCTGTGTCTGCCTTGGATCCAGTTTGCCATGGACTGAACCCACTGGAAACTGGGAGCCAAATAAACCTCTCCTTTATACTGTGGATATGGTGTCTCAGCAATGAGAAAGCTAATATACCTCACATGACCCAGTAACTCCCCCTTGGGGGACGTGTAGAATAATTTATGTCAGATCCCATAGGCTACAAGTGAACAGTGCAGATCCAAGGTGGTGGATGGAGTAGACCCCATCTTTGTTTTTTGTTTTTTTTTTTTTTTTTTTTTTTGTCTTTTTGAGACAGGGTCTCACTATGCAGTTCAGGCTGGCCTTAAGCTCCCTTTGTAGCTCAGGCTGGTCTCGAACTCACAACAATCCTCCTGCCTCAGCCTCCCTAGTGCTGGGATTATAGGCATGCGCCACCACGCCCGGCTCCATCTTTGATGACATGACAAGCTTCTAGAGGAAGGTGTGGGACTGAGATTGTTGTGTCCCTGTATTCAGTCCAGTCTTCTGCCACCATCAACCATTTTCCACAAACCATCCATTCTCTCTCTTAGCCACTGAGCTAAGCACCTCTTATTGAATCCCTACCATGACCATGAGACAAGGATTCTCCCATTTCACAGATGAGGAAAGGCAGGCTTAGTGAGGGTGTCTTAGCCACTGGTGCTTCATTGGAGGGAAATTTGAGCTTTTTTTGTCAAACAAATGGAAAGAGAATGGAGGAAAATCACTATGGCTGTCTTTAATAAGAAGTGATTATTTGAGTAATATCTTTTTTCTTTTTTTTTTAGACAAACTCTTGCTGTGTAGTTCAGAAGACTAGTCTTGAATTCATTATATATCCCAGGCTAGCCTCAAACTCATGGCAATCTTCCTGCCTCAGCCTTTGGAGGGCTTGGATTGCAGGGATGTGCTATCATACCAGGTTAGCATCTGTTATGGTTTGTATCTAGATGTCCCCCAAAAATCTCATGCAGTCATTGGAATGGCTTCTAGAGTTTTTGATTAATTCATGAGGCAATGTGGATACTGTGGATGTGAGTGCTACCTCTGCCCTGGGATGGGTAATCTGCATTACAGTATAGGGAGGGGAGAGAAGCTTGCTAGAAGCTGCAGCTGCTGTCCCTCCCCTTACTCTTTGCTGTTTTCTGCCTCTGTAAACTGCTGCCCTCTGCCATGTGCCACTCTGCCTTGGAGCCAGCTGACTATGGACTGAAACCTCCACAAACTGTAAGCTAAATAAACTCATTTTCTGTGTCAGATATTTTGTCCTAGAAACCAGTGAAAAGTAACTGAGACATATCTATATCCTGATTACAGCCCATAAAAACAGGACAGGACTTGGTTTTGCCCACCATTGTATTCTATGTCTGACCCAGCACCTACCACATAATAAGAGCAGAATAAATATTTATTCAGGAGTGAATGAACGTGAACAGGCCTTGAGCTCACTAGGTAGCCCAGGTTCGGCTCAACCTCATGACAATCTTTCTGCCTCAGCCCCCCTGAGTGCTGGGATTATAGGCATGTGTACCATGTCCAGTTCTCTAGATATATAACTGTAGAAAGGATTAGGGCTCTAAGAGGACCCATGTGAACAGCAGCATCATTTTATTTCTATCCATTTTTTTCTACTGCTTTTCCATCCCACTGTTTCCTGCTCTGATTTTTATTTATTTATTCTATTTTTAAAAGAATTTATTTACTTGGTACAGGGTCTCACTATGCAGCTCAGTCTCATAGTGATCTTGTCTCAGCCTCTTCAGTGCTGGGATTACAAGTGTGTACCACCATGACCGGGTTTGGTAGTAGGCATGGCATGCCCCTGAAAAACTTTCCATTTACATTCCTACTGAAAATTTTGTTGTGGGGCCAGGTATGGCACATGACAAATTCAACACTCTGAGAGGCTGAGGCAGAGGGTCAAAAGTTCCAGCACAATCTGGGTAATTTAGTGACTCTAAATAAATAAATAAATTATATATATATATATATGGAGCCAGGCATGGGAGAGCACTTCTGTAATACCAGCACTTAGGAGGCTGAGGCAGGAGAATCCATGTGACTCATAGACAGCTTGCACTCCACAGTGAGCCCCTGTCTGAAATAAGTAAATAAAACAAATAAGTGCAAAGGATTGAAGGAGTGAAGATGTGGTCTGTGGGATTCTGGAGAAAGTCAGCCCAAAGAGGGAGCCCCAGACCAGAACTGTCAACCCACAGAAGGCCTGGACCCTTGCTGGGCCTTCTGCACAGGCAGGGAGACATGGAGGGAAGCTTGTTCAGCCAGAGTCCTGCAGGTGGGGGGGCCGAGGAGATGGGCAGAGACAGAGGCACAGATGATGTAGGGGCCTGAGGCACTGTTAGGACTTTTATTTTTCATCTGAGTCACAAGGGCTGTCAGGAGTTTTTGTGGAGAACATTAGATTAATTTCAACTAAGTAGCAAAGATTCCAGCTCTGTTCCCAGAGTTGACAGAAGCCTGAAACTGTGGAGTCATTTTCCCCTGCTGTTCAACTTCCACCAAGCACAGGAGGCTCCAGGAAGAAAGCTTGGGAGGGGTTGCAGGCTGTTAAGGAGACTTTATAAAAACTTAATAGGTTGTTAGTCCACATTACTAATTTTTCAGTTAAAAGTATGGGGGCTGTTAAACTTGGGAGTTGTCTTGGCTTCTAAATTACTGAACAACCCTATACTTCAGGAAGATTACCACAAATGGAACATAAAATATGATGGGAACTTGCTGTTTCTAAGGGAATGCTTTTGTTGTGGCACTAAGGTCTTGTGTGTATAATAGAATGATAGTGCATATATTAAAGGCACAAGATAGGAGGTGGGAGGCTGAGGCAGAAGGATGACAAGTTGGAGCCCAGCCTAGGCAGCTTAGCGACTCAGCAAGACCTGGTCATAAAGGATAGGCAGCACTGAGATGTAGCTCAGTGGGAATGCCCCAGGTTCAATCCTCAGTACTGTACTAAAAAAGAGAAAGTCAGGGAGGGGGGAGAGGTGAAGGAAGAGGGAGGGAGGGGGAGGGAAGAAAGGGAAGAGATGGGGAGAATTTTAGCACATGCTACACACCACAGGGATGAACCTTGAAGGCATTATGCTTGGGAGGGTGGGAGCATAAGGCAGCCACCAGAAGCCAAATTCGCTATGGTTTCATTTCAGGGAAGTATCTAATGTAGTCAAATTCACAAAAAATAGAGAGTAGAATGGAGGTTACTAGGAGCTGAGGGGGAAAAATGGGTATTTCTTTTTAATACAAAGTTTCAGTTTTTGTAAGATGAAGAAGTGCTGGAGATCAGTTGCACAACAATGTGAATGACACTACTGAACTGTGCACACTGTCCCGTCCAGCAGGTCAGTCAATGAGGGTCACCTGGGAGAGGAACAGGGAATGGAGGGGACAAAGGACAGGAGACGCGAGAAATAAAGACAAGGCAGTCTTACAAGCTAGAGGCGCTCATGTGATCCGCTGGGGGAGTATGCAGCAGGAAGTCATGATGTAGCAGCTTTGCAGGAAGAGAAACCTATTTCCATAAGACAATGGAGGCTCCGGGGCTATCATGCCTCCCACAGGTCCCCCTTTACTTATACATAAAGTATGGTTTCTGTAGACAGCTGAGTCCCTTGAGGGGGAAGTGCCTGTCTTAGGTTGAGGCGTTTTCTATATGGATCCGACTCAAACCTTACCCGTCATGGGAAGGCAGGGCAGCAAATGGCCTAGCCCCTGTCTTAGGTGGCGGTCAGTGTCTCATACATGCCTTTCATTACCCGCCTCTGGCTAGCCTGACCATCTCAGCAAGGGCAGGAGAACTAGGTTTCCAGACCCAGATCATCATAAGCTGGGTGGACTCCAATAGAGCACTCCCTGTCAACCATCTCAAGCCTGTGGCAATGGACCCGAACAGGTTTCATTAAAGCTGAGTCCTCTGCCAATGAGCCAACTTGTTCTCGTAGGTCCTGGATGGAACAAGATAAAGACTGAACATCATTAATCAGCTGATTGGATAGTTTGGGATAGGAGTGCACTGCTACCCCTAATCCTGCTGTACCTGTTCCCACGGCCGCTGTGATTCCTAGTCCTACTAATAAGGGATGTGCTGGACTGCTCTATTAGTGCAGCCTGCAGCATAATCAAAACTAGGGATTGGCATGGGCTCTTCTCCAGGGATGACATCTATGTCAGGTAATAGGGTAGCCATGACGCATAGCCCTGTCCAGTTGGCAGGTAAAAATGTGAAGACTAAACTTCCCTCATATATAAACACGTGTCCTTTCTTGGGGCAAATACAGTCACTGTGATTGGACATCTGACTACAGTTGGTAAAAGTGACAAATCTAACATCAACAGAGTAACTATCATTGTGGGTGTTCCCCTGAATACAGAAGGAGTTTTGGAAAGCCACAGGCTGAACCCTAAAGGAGAGGCCAGCACTATGATTCTGGTTTTTGAGATCTGCAATGCTATGCGGGGTAGAATTTGAGGGAATAGTGAGGGACATGGGGGTGCCTAAGGTCATGCACAGCCAACAGTCTTCAGCCAAATCAGGGCTGGAGGCATTAAGGGCTTTGTGAGTGGCTGCTGATGGTCCATTGCCATCCAAATTTTAAAAATTGAGGATGAATAAAGAATGAGCTAAAATATTTCTAGGTGACCCCCTTGTGGGGTACCATTCCCCCTTTTTTGTATTATAAGCATTTTTAAGCTTTTATTAGCTCATATTACCCACTGATGTCTCTATAGAATGATAACAGACAAGTTATACATTTTTATAGACATTTAGAAATCAAAACCATATAGAACATTGTAGTAAGACAATCTTGATGACATTTTGATATATTTAAATATTTTGTTTTGTATAACACTTTTAACCAATCATCTCTACTTATGCAAAGTGTCTCCTAAAAGACTACTGATATTATTGGGAGCTCCTCATTAATAAATAAAAACGTTGGCCACATCTCTTATTCATTAATTGGACTCCTTAATTTTTTTCACTCTAAAGAATTTTTGTTTAATTAGCTTAAAACTTGTGATGTATATAAACAATTTTAATATCACTTTAAGACTGTTAATTTAGGAAAAAGAATGCTTTCAAGTCTATATCTCAAATTATACTTGGAACAAATAAAAAAAAAAAAGGGAACAGCTGTTCATTGAAAAACACAGACACATAAACACACAGACACATAAACCCCTTAAAAAAAAATCAAGAGTGCACTCAGATATTTGGCCAAATTAAATTATAGCAATTGTATTACAAGCTTTAGAAATTTTATAAGTAGACTAGTCAGGTTTTGTTATTCATCAATTATTAGATCTTTTATTAGAAAAGCTTGGAAGGAATGAAATCTTTCATCTATTTTGTATTTTTTGACAACACTGAAAAAATTTAACTTAATTATTTTTACATATTTTGTCACCTATTTAGACCTCATATTTCCATTTGGTCAGTTCCTTGAATAGGCCCCGGGCTGGATCTAGCCTGGTCGCTGTTAACTTCTTTAGATCTGGCTCCATGGTACAGCCTGACAGTACACTCTGGTATCCAATTAGTTCGGTTAGCATTCTCTGGAAAAACACAAGCACACCCTTTGCCCCAGGTTAGTTGTGGACCGAGTCCCTTCCATTGTGCGGTATGGAGATCTCTCCAAAGGACCCTTCTTAGCCTTTTTCTTCTTACCTGGTTTGTCATTCTATTGCTGTAAAAGCATAAAAATTTAATAGTAGATACTGACAAGTGAAATGGCAGGATTGAGTGAAATTGGCAGAATTGACTCCCTTTGGCTTTAACAGAATTTTGATCATATAGTGGCCTTTTATTATTTAAATGGTGTGCGAAAATCAAGTAACTGTTTAAACCCCATGGCTTTTACACATTATTTTAAAGTTTTACATTTGTTTGTAAAATATCAAAGCCTTATTTTTAATATTTTTAATTTAGGACAGTAAAAGAAGCCATCAAATTTAACTAGGAATTAAGAGAACTTAAGTAATCTTTTAAAATACCTTAGAGCAATGGCCTTACACCTTTGGAGCTGCCCCACCTAGAGGCCACCCACATTTGCACTTGAAAAGCCATTAAAATGCTTTTCTTTTAAGCAATTTTTATTTTCTAACTATTTAGTTTTAACAATTTCAAAACTTTCAGCAAAGACGACCAATTGTACAACGTAAGAATCTGGTGTGGCTTAAACAATGATTGGGGTAGATAGAATTATAACTTTGATTTTCTTGTATAAACAGCACTGATTACACCAAACAAAACCTGGAGAACTTCAGCACTGGGGCTGTCTTTGATTGATTTCACTCCACAGGTGTGCTGGTCCAGCAGCTAGGATCAGCTTAAAGTTCTTAGGACTTAAAAAGGTTTTCTTGAGCCCACATTACCTGAAGCTTTAAAGGAGCTAGGCCCAGTAGCCATGGCCTCTGTGGCTGAACCTATCTTGCAGATGTCTATCTGGATCAGCCTAGGATGTGCCAGCATAGGAGGCCAAGGCAACAGGCCAACATTGCAGTTGTTTGTAGGTCAATAACCACTTTAAAGTAATTAAGAGGTATGGCCACAGGCGAAGGGAGGCCTGGTTGCAGGGCCTGCATCACTACCATAGTTTTGTTTACTGCCCTAAGGTCCTGCAAAAGTTGCCATCTGCCTGACCTTTTTCTAATCACAAAGATAGGTGTATTCCAAGGGGAATTACTGGAAACAACATGACCAGCTTCGAGCTGTTCCTGCACCAGCTGCTGAGTGGCCATCCGTTTTTCAGTTGTAAGGGGTCATTGATCGACCCACACAGGATCATCTGAAAACCAGGTGATTTTATCTGCATGAGCTGCAGGAAGATCAACAGCCCCTGCTAAAAAGAACCCAGGCCCGCCTTGTCATTTTTTGGTGTGACTTGTATTGGTACTGTGATTCCCGAATTGGTGTCTTTCCTAATCCCTGGCCTGGCAAATATCCCTTGTTCAGCATTTGTGCAGTGATAACAGAGTTAGGACTACCTATGATCATTCCTACCTGAGAGAGGAGATCTCTGCCCCAAAGGTTAACTGGCAGTCTAGCTATAACATAGGGCTATATGGTGCCCTGGTTGCCTTCTTGATCTTCCCATGTTAGGATTTTTGCACTTCTTTTGGGATTTGAGCTTTGGCCTATCCCCTGGAGGTGAGTCAGTGTGTCATGCAGAGGCCACGCCCCTGGCCAGTCCTCTGCCCTAATGATAGTGACGTCAGCACCTGTACCTGTATCTGTTAGGCCAGAGAATTGCTTGCCGTCCAGGTAGAAGGTCATTAGGGGCTTTTGCGGTGAAATCACCTGAGCCCAAAAGATATTTGAGGGCCCAAAACCCTGACTTCCCCTTGACTGAGCCATAACAGGGTTTATATTAGTAGCTAGTGGCAGGAGAAGCAACTGGGCGATCCTTTGGCTGGTAGAGACGCTATTGACACCTGACAAAGACGAAACCATGATCTTAAGCTCACCCAAATAACCATTATCGATCACTCCTGGAATGACTTGAAGGCCCTGAAGTGCCACACTACCGCGTCCAATCAAGAGGCCAAAGGTATTTTTAGGCAATGGGCCAAAAACACCTGTGGAGAGGACCTGAATTCCATCCTCAGGGGCCAATACTGTTTGGGTGGTGGCACTGAGGTCCAATCCTGCACTCGCGGGAGTGGCTCTGATGAGGTCTGAAATGGATTGTTCGTGGGAACAAAGCTGATTGCCCCATGATTTTGTCTGGATATAGGGGCCTGGGGCTGGCCCCTCTTCTTGTTTCCCTGGTTGGGGGAAGAATATTGCCATCTTTATCCCTTTTTGACTTGCATTCACTTGCCCAATGGTTACCCCGCTTGCAACGTGGGCAAGGCCCCGGTTGTTTGGGTCCCTCTCGCTGCTGCTCCTTTCCCCTACAATCTTTAGCCATGTGCCAAATTTTTCCACAATTAAAACACTTAACTTTGTTCTTCTCCCTCTGTGAGAGAAATTGCCTGACAGTACATCCCTGCTGCGCCGTAGCCATGGCAAGACCCTGTTGATAGGCTGGCCCTATTTCTGCACAAAGGCTACAGCCCGAGAGGTCAGACCCCTTTTTGTGGGAGCGTGTTGCGGCCTAGCACAAGATATTCACATTCTCAAAGGCCAGTTGTTTAATTAAGTCAGAAATGGATTCCACATTACCAAATAATCTTTCAGCTGCCTGAAGCAGCCGATGTGTGAAATCCGAAAAGGGCTCCTCTGGACCTTAATATTGGTCAATGAAGCAGTAGCTTCCCCACGGGAGGGTAATCTCTTCCATGCTCCAGCTGCGGCTAACTGAACCTGAGCAAACAGTCCTGCATCGTATCGGGATTGGGCCTCAGTGGTAGAAAAATCCCCTGAGCCGGCCAGCATGTCATAAGTCCTGCCGTTTCCGGCCTCTGCATTTCTCTTTGCTCTGGAAGCACAATTCTCAAGGTATTCCGACTTCCAGAGCAAATAATCTCCACCAGATAAAGCAGCCTTGGCTAACGTGTGCCAATCTTTAGGAGTGAGCCATCCTTGGGTCATGGAATCCAGTACAGTGAGGCGTATAAGAGGCTGTCGTGCCATACTGCGTGACAGTGGTCTTTAGTTCTTTTAAAGATTTTAAGTCAAAAGGTGTGTGTGTTCTGATAGTCTAAGGCTGTTCCCCTTTGTTTCCCGCTCTTTGTGTTTCAGTTACAGGAAACACCCAGTCGGCGACCATTTTGTTCTTAGGATTTGGCCGAGAAGAAGGGGGAAGTAAAATGGCAGATGCCTTGTGGTCAGCCCTCTTACTGTGAATTACTGCAAGCTCTGGGGTGAGGTCAAAACACTGTTTCTCTAATTGAATCTGTTTCCGGAGGTCTCTAACTTTATTTTCTAACCCCTTAATCACGTTAGAAGATGCCCTTTTTCCTTTAAGTTCGGAGAGGGTGGAATCTGTGGCAATAGTGGGTGGTATTTAGCGGCCTCATCACCCAGGGTTTTCCAATCTACAGCTTCCTCCTCAGAGCCACCATTATTAAGTGTCAGATTCTGAAGGGCAAACAAATCAGGGTACACGCTGGGAACCTTGGGGGCAGTGAGCGGCTGGGAAGTCACAGCCTCTTTGTCAGGAGGAGCAAGAGTAGTGACTCCTCAGAGGAGAATCCATCTGGGAGGGAACCGGCGTGTTTTTGCTGATAGTTGAAGGACTTGTTCCCCCTCTGAAACCGGTTTAATCAGGGGATCCCAGTGCCTTTGCTGGAGAATCTCATTAATAAGATTCCAATAGGAAAAGGCAGTTACAAGAAACTTTTCCGGTCCAAAGACCCTATAGTAATTTTGTAGGGTGTCTCCTACCAGCCATCTTTTCTTTTTTTTTTCTTTTTTTTTGTCTTTTTGAGACAGGGTCTCACTATGCAGTTCAGCCTGGCCTTAAGCTCACTTTGTAGCTCAGGCTGGTCTTGAACTCACAACAATCCTCCTGCCTCAGCCTCCCAAGTGCTGGGATTACAGGCCTGCGCCATCACTCCCGGCTACCCGCCATCTTTTAGAGTCGATCATTCTCTCCAAGGGGAACCAAGGGCACACTTTATGTATAAACTGAAAATATTCACATAATTGTTTTGCTTCAACCTTTACTCCTCACGCCTTTAATGCTTTGCTTAAACTGTCGAGAAAAATCTCATGTTCACTTAATTCCTGTCCCATTGTCTGAGGGAAGGGTAAAAAAGGGTTCTGTCCACTTACTGAATTTCAGATGTCGCAGCAGGCAACTGCGACGCAGGCCTCTTTTACTTTCACTCTTTCGCGCTCACTCGGGTGGTTCCGTCACTGAATCCTCCATACCAGGAGCCCCACACGTTGGGTGCCACTTGTCCCATCCAGCAGGGAAGTCAACACAGGTCACCTGGGAGAGGAGTGGGGAATGGAGGGGACAAAGGACAGGAGACTCGAGAAATAAAGACAAGATAGGATTCTGATCAAGTCTCGTTTATTCAAGGAAGCGACACAGCTTTTATAGCAGGGGAAAGGACGTCAGCGTCACCGATGACACGGGCGTACTAAGGCAATCTTATAGGCTAGAGGCACTCATGTGATCCGCTGGGGGAGTATGCAGCAGGAAGTCATGACATGGCAGCTTTGCAGGAAGAGAAACCTATTTCCATAAGACAATGGAGGCTCCGGGGCTATCGTTCCTCCCACAGCACACCAAAGTATTTACCACAATGTGTGTTCTTTTTTTTTTTTTTTTTCCAAAACCCAAGCAAAAGAAACCAGTATGGGGAGGAGATAAAAATTTCTTCAGATTAGGAAAGCCTATCTTCATGAGAAATTGTAGCTTATTTGTTCCACTTTCACTTACCATATATCTTATGGCGATGTGTAGAACACTGAGGCTTAAACACAGAGCCTCACACACACCTATCACTACAGACTCAGCTCTTGTTCTTCAAGACTTTAATTATTTTCAACATATCTTTAAATTTATGTTTTAAAAAAATAGTTCTAGCTGGGCATGGGGGTACAAGTCATTAAATCCAATACTCAAGAGGCTGAGGCAGGAATATCACAGTGAGCTTAAACAAGTTTAGGTTACATAGTGAGTTCAAGACTATGTAGTGAGACCCTGTCTCAAATAAATACATAAGTTGTCTACTTGGGGTGTTCAAATGATGCAGATTTCTGGGGTTCACCCAGCCTTTCTAAATCAAGCAATCTGGGGGTGGGACTTGGCAGTCTTCACTTGTTAAGTATTTCCAGTGATTCTTATGACCAGGCAGCTTGAGAGCTACTTGTACCATTTGTACAACTGGAGTCTGTGATGCTTCAAATAAAACAAACATTTGGCATGGTTTGGGATGCAACACCAGGGAGATGACCAAATGACAACGACCTTATGGAATTTTCTGATGTTAAAGAAGCACAAAGTCTTTCAAGTGTCAAATACAAAAAAAAAAAAAAAAAAAAAAAAAAAAAAAAAAAAAAAAAAAAAAAAAAAAAAAAAAAAAAAAAAAAAAAAAAAAAAAAAAAAAAAAAAAAAAAAAAAAAAAAAAAAAAAAAAAAAAAGAAAGAAAGAAAGAAAAGAAAAAAGAAAAAAATCTGTAAGGATAAAAGACCCCAAAGGGTAATAATTTACAAGCCCTAGATCTAGGAATTTCAAGAAAATTCATATTCATGCTGGGGCACTTCAGTTGTAATAGTTGCCAGGATTCCACCCATTCCCAGGACCACCTAAGCCCATCAGTATGGCAGGAAACAGCCCAAATGTTCATTCACAGATGAAGGGTTAAACAAATTAAGGTGAGTGCATGCATGTAATCCCAGCACTTTGGCAAACTGAGGAATTCATTCACCATGAATTTGGGGCCTGGACTATATAGGAAGACCCTGTCTCATCAAACCAAGTTTGAGCCCAGGTGGGCATTTTAACAATTTATCCAGCCCCTGCCTTAGAAAAAGGGAGAAGGAGAGCTAAGAATGTAGCTTAGTATAAAAGTCTTGGGTTCAATTCCCAGTATACCACATACACAAACAAAAACCGTTGTACATCCTCACAATAAAATAGTATTCAACTATAAAAAGAAATGAAGCACTGATACATCCCATGTGAATGAAACTTAGACACAAGCCAATGAAATAAACTAGCTATAAAAGATCACATGCTGTATGATGCATTGATTTCAAATATCCAGAATAAGAAAATTCATAGAAACCAGGCATGGAATCAGATGTCTATAATTCCAGCACTCAGGAGGCTGAGGCAGGAGAATTGCTGTGAGTTCCAGCCTAGCATGGGCTACACAATGAATTCAAGGCCAGCCTCAACTACATAGTATGACCTTGTCCCAAAAAAATCAAAGACAGGACCAGGGATGATATAGTTCTGTAGCATAAGCACCTGCCTGGGAAAGCTCAAAGTTTGGAGTTTGATCCCTCATATATATATATGAGGATATATACATAAATATATATATATATATATATATGTATATATATATATATATAGTGAGTAACTACTTAATGAATACAAATTTCCTTTTAGATAAAATTTTTTTTTAATTTTGTTTTGTTTTGTTTGTGGGGTTTATTGTGGTGGTGGTGGTGGTGGTGGTAATGGTTGTTGTTTGTTTTTTTTATTTTTTGAGACAGGATCTCACCATGTAGCCCAAGCTAGCCTCAAACTTTATACCTTTTGCCTTACCTCCTATGTCTGGGATGACAGGAGTGGGACCACCAAACCCAGCTTAGGGTAATGAGTACTTTAGAACTAGACAGAGGTCATGGGTGCCCAACACTGTAAATATGTTAAATATGGTGAACTTTTTCCTGGTGCTGGGGCTTCGTGCATACTAGTCAAGTGCTCTACCACAGAACTATACCTTCAGTTCATATTATGTGAATGTTACACTGATTAAAAGAATGTTTAAATAAGGGCCAGGCATGAGGGTATATGCCTGTAATCCCAGCACTCAGAAAGCTAAGAGAATCACCATGAATTTGGGGCCAGCCTGGACTATATAGCAAGATCCTGTCTCATAAAACCAAAAAAATAATAATATTAATAATGATAATAATAATAATAATATAAGGGAGCAACAGGATGTGGGTTAATGGTAGAGTGCTTACCTAGCAGGCAGAAGGCCCTAAATTCAATCCCTAAAATTCCTTTATCATAAAAAAAAGTAAGAAAAAAATACTTTTGTAAACTTATTAACCTGAGTAACTTGATTGATTGAAGGGATACTTTGATATGCAGGGACCTGAGTTTACTTGCCAGCATGGACGAAGGAAGAAAGGATGAAGGAAGAAAAAAGAAAGATGTTTTATTAGTCTAGGAAAAATCAACTTGCTTAAGGAGCACATATGCTTGTACTTCAGTCTTCCAAACAAATTAAACTCATGCCTTTGGCTGTCAATAACTCTATCAGACACTAAAGCTTAGTTCGAATTAATTTCCTCCAACTTCTAGGTTTATGTGAAATGCAGAACGGAAACAATGACAGGCTGATCATACTGATAGCTTTATTAAAGTTCTGTTCACAAATGTTAAATCAGGAAAGTTGGTTGATTTGTTAAGCACACTGCAGGAGAACTGCAAAAGAAGTTGAAAGACCCAAACTTTAGTAAACAGAAACTTTAGACATTTACAACTGGCCTAAGAACACAACTATCATTCTAAGTAGCTTTTGGATCCCAGGCTGGGCCTGAAGGATAAATTCAGTGACCTGAAGTCTGCAGCCCTCATTGACCATGATGGGGAGGGGGCAACCTGATGCCCAGAGTGAGAAGCTGGGCGCTCAAAACTTAGCAAGTGCATTTGGTTTTCATTCTCCCCTTTGAAATCTTTATATAAAGAACATATTTCACATACCCCGGGTTCTCACTCTTAACTACCCATCATGAATCATCCCTTTATAGTATTTTGTCTTTAACTGCCACTGCTGTGCTGCTGCCAATAACCAGATATGAACTTTAGATATTAAATGACACTTACGCAGTGCTCACACATAGTATTTAAGACACACCCAACCTGGCACAGTGGTGCATGCCTGTGATTTCAGCAGTCTGAAAGGCTAAGGCACAAGGATCATGATGAGGCCAGTCCAGGCAATTCAGCAATTTAGAGAGATTCTGTTTCAAAATAAAATAGTGCTAGAATACACCTTAGTGTGCAGTCCTTGGGTCTAATCCCCCATACGGCAAAAAATACAAAACTTCCTGCATTTGGGATTAGCAACCCTGGGCTGGCAGTTTGGTTGTTGGTTTGGTTTTTTACAATGCTGAGAACCAACCCAGTACCTTGTGCACTCTACTTCTGAGTAGAGTTACAGGTTCAGTGAAGTATCAGTTTTTCATTTGGATTTTAACCAGACTGCTAGCAAGAAAAGAAAAGAAAAAAAAAAAAAAAAAGTCTCCACACTGGGAGAGCCATTATTTTTAATGTGTTGGTAACTGGTGTCTCAATGAATTCAAGCTACCTCTAGGCAGTGGTAATAGTGCCAGCTGTATCTAGCATCTGCTGAAGGGATACCACATGCCTGGCACAGGACAAAGATCTTTGCATATGTTAGCCCTTGCTGTCCTCCACAGTAACACCCACAATGACATTATTACATTTTATTGTAGCTGTGGTACTGGGAATTTTTTGCCCCAAGCTACATCTCCTATCCTGTAAAAAAAAATTTTTCTTTTGAAACAAACATGTGACCCTCTCTTCCCTTAGCCTTCCCTTACCCTGTGCCCCCTCACACCTAAATCCCTACTTTGTCTGTTACTTATTTATTTCTTCATTCATTCATTCACTCATTCATTCATTCATTCATTCATTCATGCTTTGTTTTGTTTGAAACAAGGTCTTGTTTGCTATGTAGTTCAGACTGGGCTTGAACACACTGTGTAGCCCAGGATGACCTCAGACTCACTGTGTCCCTCCTTCCTAGGCTCCCAAGTGCTGGGATTACAGACCTGTACTACTTTCTATCATTATGACTGTAACTACTTTAAGAACTTCACAAAAGTGGAGTCATGCAATTATTTGTCCCCTTGTGTCTGGCTTACCTCATTTGGCAATGTTTTTAAGAGTCAGCATTTGTTTTCTACATAGTTCTTTTTTTTTTTTTTTTTTTTTTTTTTTTTTTTTTTTTTTTTTTTTGGCAGAGCCAGGAATTGAACTCAGGCCCTTGTGCTTGCCAGGAAAGCACTTATTCTATTGAGCCATCTCCCCAGCCCCCAAGCATTTGTTTTCTAAGTTAAAAAAAAAAAAAAGTTGACACATTTCACCTACAGATTAGAGGTGTTCTTAGGCAACTTCCCTTATTCCTCTATTATTAAAAAAAAAAAAAAAAACCACTTAATAATCCCTCTAGCTTCACTTGTACTTAGGTCACTTAAAGTCACTAGTTTGGGAGGTCATACAATTCAGCAACACACGAACAGTGTCCCACTAGCTTTGCTGTAGCTACCCCTCTGCTATGTGAGTTATGCTGACAACAGTTGCCAAGGCTACTTTTCAGGTACTTCTAGCTACTTTTGCTGAAAATATTTTCACTTGGGCCTGCAAATGTCTGATGGATGACTGGAATGGAATAAAAATGGCTGGTATCTTGCTCTTATATTGTGTCTGTCTCCTTTGCTGCTTTAATCGTTGGGTCAGAGCCTACTCAACTCTCCAGATAGGATGCTGATCATTTGAAAAGTTTTGTCTAAAACTTCAATATAGCATCACCCAGCCCAGCATGGTGACACATACCTGTAATCCTAACATTCTAGGAGGACGAGGCAGGAAGACTGGAAGCTCAGGCCCAGCCTGGGCAACTTAGTGACTTAGTGAGTCCTTGTCTCAAAAGGCTGAGGATGTATCTCAGAGTGAAGGTGCTGGGGTCAATCTATAGCACAAGAACAGAAGAGAGAGAAGGGAAGGGGAGGGAAGGGGAAGGAAATGCAGGGGAAGGGAAGAAAAAGAAGAGAAAATCAGGCTAAGCTGACCTAGAATTACCTAGTCTCTCCTCCAACTCAAGGCTAAAGACACCTCCACCCACCATGGCTGGAAACACCAAGCCAAGAAAAGAATGAAAAGAGATGGCACCCAAGTTCCTGGAAGATCTCTACCAATTCCAAGAAAAGATGTGAGTTTTCCTCTCCTTTATTAGCTTGTCTCACTGTTCATTAGTGCTATTTTTTTTCATTACACTATTTATGAACCAAGTCCCCTCTTGCCCATTCTTTACCACTGAATGAAGCCTCCCCAGCAAGTCATATTTTTCTGTGAAACAAGCCTCTTCATCTGGTTCAGGATCACATTTACCTATGACTTTTGTGGGCATCAAATGCAGGGGTATGTACCACTGAGCTGTGCATCCCTAGCTGTTTTTACTTTTATTTTTTAAAACAGGATCTCACTAAGTTGCTCAGGTTGGATTTGAACTTGAGACCCTTCTGCCTCAACCTTACTCAGTGCTGGGGTTACAGGTGTGCAATCCCATGGCTGACTTTACTTGTCACCTTTGAAGAAGACAATGCCAGGCTCTGGGTCTCTGGCCACTGTGGCTGAGGGAAGCTGAGAACAGCTCCCCTAAAACTGTAGGCAAAGCTGGGGGCTGGATGATTCCAAAGACACAGAAATAGATCAAACAGTCAAGTGTGAGAGGATGAGGCAGGAGAATTACCATGAGTTCAAGGCCAGCATAAGCTATACAGTAAGTTCTAGGCCAGCCCGAACTACATTGTGAGACCTTGTCTTAAAGGAAAAAAAACGGGGGGTGGGGGTCAAACCTAGTGAGTTAAATCAGCTGATACATAGCATTCACCTAAAATAAGTTACAAGATGTGTTATTTTGTTTTATATTTTATTGGTAATGGGAGTTGACCCCATGGCCCTCGCACATTCTAGGTAAATCCCCTACCAACTGAGATATGTGTCTAGCTTATTAGAAAAGTAACTTAAATTTGTAAGGAATATAGTTTGTCATCAAGGTATAAGTCATTTATCATTGATGAAGTTTAGGGTCTAGTTTTAAAAAATCTGTTTCAGTGGGGAGTTCACCATTCATAAATACCTATTCCAATCCTTGGTTTCTCTTCCTTCCTTCCTTCCTTCCTTCCTTCCTTCCTTCCTTCCTTCCTTCCTTCCTTCCTTCACCCTGAGAAACTCACAGAGAGTAGCGTATTGCCTGTGTTTCCCACGTTTGAGCTATTTAACAACCAGCTATTTTTGCTAATTTTTTGGATTAGTGTTTGGAACTGCCAGAGAAACACCACCTTAAAAAGGAAATGTTTCTGCCTTAGAACTTCAACTCAGTTGAAAATAGTCATGATTGGTTTAAAAAAAAAAAAGTACTGCCTAAGCTCCCAAATGAGTTACCTCAAAACTGCTCCCAAGGGCTAAAAATAATTTTCTCCACAAATAATAAGCCTAGGCCAGGCCCACTGCCACACACCAGAGCCAGTAGAGCCTTCCAGAGGGGAGGACACTCTGGGATGAAGGGCAGATCTGCTCCTGGCTCAGTTTGCTCTGCTGTGAGGACCAAAACTGATGTAGATACGTGCACACCTCTAAACATCACCTCATACCCCATAATATGCTCAATTATGGGCACAAAATTAAATGCAGGGGTTGGAGAGTCACACAGGGGTAGCCAATTTGCCTAGTAGTACCCTGTTTGTCTAGGAGGCACAGCATTCTATGTCTAGCACAACTGAATGACTGAGTGAATGAATGAATGAATGAATGAATAACAGAAAAGAAAACAAAAACAACCAAATAGCCAGGTATAGTGGCACACACCTGTTAACACTAGCACTCTGGGAGGATGAGGCAGGAGGATTGTAAATTGGAACCCAGTGTGGGTAACTTAAGGAGATTCCACCTCAAAATAAAAATTTTAAAAGGATTGGGGATACTGCACCACACACACAAAAAATCGTGACACTGAGTTAATCCTTTGATTGCAAAGGTGGAAGAAAACTATATAAAGCCTGGGGTAACAACATCTTAACACATATGTCAGGAATGCTCCCCTGGGTAGGGTTTTCAGCTGGAGGAGGGGCAGGAAGTGGGGTGGTGATGGGAGGCAAGTCTGCCTGTGCAGGACTGGCCGGTGGCTGCAGGATGTTTCGCTTCCCCACCCCCTAAATGCTGACATCATTCCCTGACATTCAGTGAACCAGAACCACCCACAGTATTTCCAAATGCCCCTGGGGTTAGCAGAGCCACCGCACTGAGAACCAAGCCTTGCTCCATGCCATTGCAGGCCCTGTCCCCTGCACTGGCTACTGCAAGAAGTCACCAGTTACACCTAACAGCTGGATTGAGGTATAATTCATATACTGTATAATTCATTCATGTAAAGTGAAAAGCTCTATGTGCACTTTCTGGATATTCCTGGAGTCCTGCAAACATCACCCCAGTCCATTTCACAGCACTTCCATCACCTCCAGAAGAAACCCTGGACTTCTAACTCGTCATGCCCTCTGTCCCTCCCAGCCTGCCCTGAGCCCTGGAAGCCATGAATCTGCTTTCTGTTTCCACTGATTGTTTTATTCTGGACATTTCATATAAATGCAGTTTTGCAATGTGACTTTCCACATCTGGTTTCTTCCACTTCGCATGCTTTTTAATTGTATGTGAGGAACATACTGGACTGCATCCCTTCTATTTTCCTGTAGGTGTGACCCCACAGCCTCACACATGCAAGGTATACACTGTCCTGAGCTATGCTCCCAAACCTCTTTAGTGCAATTTTCCAGTACTAGGGATTGAACCCAGGGTCTCTGCACTGAGCTACATCTCTTGCCCTTTTTATTTTATTTTATACTGTTATTAGTATTATTTTGACTTTGGGCCATGTTTGATTACTAAGCTGCCCAAGACGGGCTTACACTTTCAATCCTTTTGCTCAGTCTCCCAAAGTACCATGATTACAGACGTGTACCTCCATGCCTGTCTTTCTTCCTTCCCTCCAACTCCTTTTTTCTTTCTTTGTCAACTTGGGCTGCTATACCAAATTTCTGTATACTAGGGACTTAAACAACAAAGATTTATCTCCCATAGTTCCAAGGTACGAAGTCCAAGAGCAGCCTCCCAGCATGAGCCAGCTTTTGTTCATGTTCTCCTCCTGGCTCACCGCTGGCCATCTTTGCATCGCAACCATACTTGGTACAGAACAGAAGCAGCTTTTTCACGTCTCTTCCCCTAAGGACTCTACCTTTCCAACCTAACCACTGTCCAAAGAGCCCTGTTCCTAAGACCATCACCCTGGGGGTAGTTTTCAACATATGAATTGGGTATACACTTTTAGCCCCATTACACTGAATATTATGTTATATGGATATACTACATTTTGTTATTCATTCATTTGTTTGTTTCTGTATTTAGGGCAGGGCCTACAGGGTGTTTAGGGTCTTACTATATAGCTGGGACTCATAGTGATTCTCCTGTTTACAGCCTCCGGAGTGCTGGGATTACAGGCACGCACCACCATGCCCAGTCTCAATCCCAGTCTCAGCACGCCCTGGGGTAGGGCCAGCATGGCATGCTTGGGATCAAGAATCGAATCTGAGCCACTGTGCTCTGCCTAAGCAGGTGCTTTAGTTCACTGGGCTATCAGGCCGGCCCTTATTCACTTGTTGATAGACATTGGAATTTCCTTTTTCCTTTCCTTTTTATTTTTGGTCAGAGTGGTACTGGGAACTGAATTTGAACCCAGCACCTTCACAATGACCTACATCCCTGGCACATTTTTACTTTTTGAGACCAGGTCTCCGTAGTCACTAAGTTGCTCAGCCCGGTTTCAAACTTGACATTCTCCAGCTTCAGCCTCCCAGTGTTATGATTACAAAAGCATGTTACCATACACAGCAGAAATGTTTTTAATTCTCTGGAGAATCTACCTACGAAGGCAATGGCTATGTCATATGGTGAATCTTACACTTAACTACTTGAGAAATTGCCAAATGGTTTGTAATGCAGCTGCACAGTTTTACTAAGAGTTCCAATTTATCCACATCCTCTCCAACACTTATTATGTCTCTCATTACAGCCAGTCTCAAGCATGTGATTTGCATGTCCCTGGTGGCCATCTCTTCCCATGAGCTGGTTACTGATTTGTCTATATGTTATTCCGCATTCCTACTGAAAAAGCAGATGAGTACAGCAGTCTACATTTCCTCTCCCTGAGTGCTTTGCATTCAAATAAGCTTGAAAGTGTCATCTTGTTCTTCCTGGTTAGAGAAAGAAACGAAACTAAATTAGCTTGGAATCTACCATGACAATGTCACTCCATCCTCCAAATCTTAGTATCAAATCTGGGAGAGTAGAGTCTGGATTTTGGAAATAAGAAAACTATGGTTGGCTGGGCACAGTGGTGCACACCTGCCAGTCCAACACTATGAGAAGCCAAGACAGGAGGATAGCAGGTCAAGCTCTACCAGGGGAAATTTATTGAGATACTATCTCAACACTTAAAATGTTGCCAGGCATGGTAGGGCACACCTGTAATCCCAGCACTTGAGAGACTGATGCAGTAGGATTGCCATGAGTACAAGGCCAGCCTGGGCTACGTAGTGAGACCCTATCTCAGAAACAAAGCAAAACAAAACACTCGAGCCTGGGATGTGGCTCAGTGGCAGAACTCTTGCCTTGCATGTTCAAGGCCCTGGGTTCAATAGCCAGCACCACAAAAACAGTAACAACAACAACAAAAAAAAAACTTTAAAATTTTGAAAAACTCTGGGAATGTAGCTCCATGTAAAAGACCTAGGTTCAATCACCAGTAGCATGAAAAGTACAACTAAACAAAAACCTATGGTCAGACATTTAATTTCTGCTGGCAAATGGTCAGTTGAATCTCATCCCCCAAGTCTATTGACTATTTTTCTTTGTGATTATCCTGCATACGCCCTGATGGCAACAAAATAGGCATGGATAGTCTTGGCTTTGGTGTGGCAACTCCCATACTATGGCTTGGACATGGTTTGTCCCATGTGGGAGGCTGGGTCTCAAAGGTAAGATTCCTGATTATAGGTGAGTGATTAAGAGGACATACCTCCTTGAGATCGTGTCATAAAAGGGTCCTTTAGGCATCCTATCCTTTGAGAGTCAGATAGCTCTGAGATGGCAACCATGGGCCTAGAGATATTGCAATCAGAGAACTCCCCAGTGGGGCTGGAAGGAGGTCTGTTCCAGCTGCTATGACTAAATGTCACATACTGGGATTGAAGGAAGATACTGACTTCTCAGTTCTGCTGCTGGCAAGTCCAGGGTCAAAGGGCTGGCAGATTTGGGGCCCCATTGAGGGCCTCCTCCTGGCTTGTGGAGGGCTTCCTTCTCATTGGGTCACCACACCACAGAGAAGGTGAGCAAGCAGGGTCTCTCCCTCCACCTGGAAGGACACCAATCCCATCCTCAGGGCCTCACCCCAGAGCTCCCTAGGCCCCACCTCCAGGCACCTTCACATGGGTCAGGGCTTCCACACATGGATTAGAGGATACAAACTTTTGGTTCATAATGGAGAGTGAACACCTACAAATAGGGAAACAGAGTGGGAAGAGGACAGAGGAGCCCCATGCTCAGAAAAAGAGGGGGAAAGGGGAAGAGGAAGGAAGGGAGAAAGGGAGAGGCTAGAGGGACAGAAGAAAGGAGGGAGGGAAGAAGGGAGAGAGGGAGGGAGAGAGAAAGGGAAGAAGGGAAGGAAGGAAGGAAAGAAAGAAAGAGAGACTAACTTTCCAAAACCAAAGCAGAAAGGAAGCCTGGCGCCATGGAACTCTTCATTGCAATACCTCAGCACATTTATTATATCTTTAACTTTTTACCATGATTTAAAAAAAAAGCACATTTTATTTGAATGTGGTTTGTCCCACAAGGGCCCATGCATTGGAAACTTGGTCTCTAGGGTAACAGCACTTGGAGGAGGTGGGACTCTTAAGAAATGGAACCCAGTGAAGGGACGGGGGGCGTGTCCTTTGGGTCACCTAGGGTTCTGATCTCAGAAGGGATCAAAATAGTGTTTATGAGAGGTTGTTATAAAAATCTGACACTGAACTGGCTATGGTGGTGCATGCCTATACTCCAGCACTCAGGATGCTGAGGGAGGAGGATTGCTGTGTGTTCAAGGCCAGACTGAACTACATCATAAGACCTGTCTTTAAAAAACTGGGGCCAGGGAGATGGCTCAGTGGAGTAAGAGCTTCCCTGGCAGGTGCAAGGGCCTGAGTTCAATCCCAGTTCCACCAAAAAAAAAAAAACCAAAAACACTAAGGTTGGTGCTGGAAGCTTGGACTAAAGGAAGAACAGACTATATCCCAAAATGACAAGGGAGAACAAAAGGCTCAAGATGGAGTGGGGGTGGGGTGGTCCATGAGGCAAGAGGATCATAAGTTCAGGCCTAGCCTGGACAACTTAGCAAAATCCTGTTTCGAAATAAAAAATTTATGAAAGGGCTGAGGATATAGTTCAGTGTGATGGTCCAGGGTTCAATTTCCTGTACTACTGAAAGAAAGCAGAGGAGAGACTGTTCCCAGGGAGCCCGGGGCCCCAAGGAGCCAGACTGTCTATTCAGCCTGGGAAGCCTCCAGAAAAAGCATACAGGGCTTCAGCTTCCCCAGGCAGCCAGAGCAGAGGCGTTGAACAGTCCCATCACCACTGTCTAAAACAGTTTCATTTTCCCTCTGAATCCTCCCAATAATTTTCTGTTCAATTTGGTACAAAAACACCCACTTAATAGCAAATCAGATTAATGTGGATTTTCCCTTTTTATCATCTTAAGGAGCTGGGGTTTTGCTCACAATGAACTTAAAATGAATTACTTTCAAGCAGCAAAACAAAACCCGGCTCTTAGTTTCTTATTCTCAGGCTCCTTCCCCATTTCATTTGTTGTAAACAGTTGGGTTGTGGTGATGATTCTTTCTTGGGCTCAAAATCATAGCACAGGGAAAGCTGGGGCTGGGACTCAGGGAAGCAGGGCTGAGCAAGGGTCCAGCCACAGAGAGAAGGAGCCCCCCTGGGTGGCTCATGCAGGAGTCCATCAGGGCGACTGTGGCTGCTGAGCCAGGTGGGTGACAACTTCAGATTATTTGTGTCTGTGCATACAGGGCAGAGAGGAGCATCTGGGCTGAGCTGTGACCAGGTGGGATGGGGGTACCTGAGCCTGTGCCCTGGAAGGACAAGTGGTGCTCCTAGACCCCAAATGCTTATCTTGCAAACCTCAGGTCCTGGCATGGGCCTGGCCAGCATGGTGTAGCTCCTCCAGGAACCTCTGTGAACCAGGTAGCCAAGGCCTAAAAGGCTCTTGAGAGGTAAGGCCCACAGGTGCCACCAGACGTACTCTGAGAGCTGGCAGGTATCAGGAGTCACTTCCAAGCGCGGGACCTCTCTCAGCTCCTAAGAACTATCTTGATACCAGCCTTGGAGCACATGATATGATAGCCAGAGGGCCAGCTTACTTCCCAGACTTGTGGGTATTTGAGATCAAGTACTGTCTCACTCATCTGGTTTTCTGTAAAATCTGGCACACAGTTCAGTGAAATAGACATCCTCTGGAAAACCAAAATCATCCCTGCCAAATGTGTCGCCTGCCTAATCACTTGCAGGAAATGAGTATGTCTCCCCAGTTTTATGAGCCCCATGGAGCCTACTTCAATGTCTAAGTGGACAGGAAGCATCATTATTAATATCTGGCTGTTCTTTATGAAGCCAAAGCACCTGAGAGAATCCAACTCTAGCCATCCTAAAATTCCTCCTCCTCTTCTTCCTCCTCCTCCCTCCTCCCCCTCCTCCTTTCTCTCCCCCTCCCCATCCTCCTGGTCCTCTTCTACCTGCACCAACACAATGCCCACCTAATTTCTTTTGCAGGACAGTTTTAAAAGAGCACACTCTGCTTTTACATCTATGAAAATCATCTAGGGTGGAGAAGGAATACCCTGCCCAGTCCATTTCCAGAGAATTTCACAGGCTTTGGAGGAAGGCATTCACTTCCTGCCTGTGACTGTAAGATGCATTATGTCACTGGGAGAATGAATTCCAAATCCTATTTTGGGGGAAAGAGGCAGTGTTGGAGGCAGTGAGGGGGAGGCCAAATCCAGTCCGGATCTGGACGGCATTCAAGGGCTCCTCAGTGTAGCTGCCGTTCCAGGGAGACAGATGCTTCCATAGACGCCCTAGGCCTCAGGCATCTGCCATCACTTCCAGGGGCCCCCAGTGGCTTTGGAGAGGGGACAGCACAGAATGTTCTCAGAGATCATCCCCAATGTGATGAGCTGCCTCCTCTCACCACCGGAGCCAAGGCCACGCTTTAAACCTGAGCTTGTATCTTGGGGAGTATGCAGAAGGTATGCACTCGCCTATCCCGCAAAGCCTCTGCTCCAGCTATCAGCAGAGACACAGGAGCTTGTAGGCAAAACCCCTGCTGATCCTGAACAAGGACCCAGCACTTAAAAAGAATTCATCCCAGGAAGAGGTCAAACTTTCCTGGGTATGTCTAGATGAGGCTAACCTGTTGTCCAGGAGAGCTTACTGCTATGATAGGAATCTTCTCTACCTATACTCCTACTATACCATAGCCATCAGCCGCAAGCAGCTGTTGGGTATTTTGAATAATATACCAATATATTTTGAATAAAGAGGAACTAAATTTCATTTTATTTTTATTATTCATTTGTCTGTTTTTTGTTTTGTTTTGCAATATTGAAGATGGAGCCCAGGGCCTTTGCACTAAGTTATACCCTAGCCCTTTTTCCCTTTTTAATTTTTTTTGTTTTTTAATGGTACTGGAAATTGAATTCAGGACTCTGAATTTCACAGGAAGCGCCTATTCTACTGAGCTATCTCCCCAGCCCTCTTTTTTAATTTTTAAAAAATCTCTTATTTATTTGGTACAGGGTCCTACTACATAGCTCCGACTCGTGATCCTCCTGTTTCAGCCTCCCCAGTGCTGGGATTACAGACATGTGCCACTACACCTCTTTTGCTCTTTCTCTTTTTCTTTTTTTTTTTTTTAATTTATGTTCTTGAAGATTTTTTTTTTTTCTTTTTTTAGTACAGGGTCTACATGATCTCACTATGCATATTGAACTCCTAGTGATTCTCCTGTTTACAAGTCTCCCAAGTGCTGGGGTTACAGGTGCTCCCCACCACGCCTAGTCTCAATTGCCCTCTCAGCGTGCCCCAGGATGGACCAGCATGACACTCAGGGGATTAAATCCCTGTCACTGCACTCTGCCTAATCAGTCACTTTAGTGTGCTGAGCTATCTGGCTGGCTCAAGAATTCTGACCTTTGCTAGATTTGCTAAATTGACCAGGCTGAAGGGCTAGCCAAATAGCTCAGCGGATTAAAGTGCCTGCTAAATTTTAAATTTTCATGTAATTTAGATGTAAGTTGTTTTAGTCAGTAAGTATATATAGCTTTTGTCAATTAAAAAACAAAACAAAAACAAAATTTAAGCAGTCCCATGGGTTTAAAAGCTAGTATAATAGCCATCATGAACTTTTAAAATGGTCAAGCTCACGATGGCAGATGAAATGTTATGTTATTCTTCTCAATTTCTGTTTAATAAAACTTTCTTGGTAGGGCATGGTGGTGCTTGCCTGTAATTCCAACACTTGGGTTGCTGAGGCAGGAGGATCACTATGAGTTTGGAGCCAATCCGAGCTACATAGTAAGCCCTGTCTCAAAAAAATTGAATCAAATAAAACTATCTTGGGCCCGGGGAGATGGCTCAGTGGAATAAGCACTTCCCTGGCAAGCACAAGGGCCTGAGTTCAATCCCCGGTTTCACCAAAAACAAAAAACAAAAATTATCTTAACTGAGCAGTCAATATGGACAAAGCCATGAGAATTAAAATATAAGCATTATATGAGGGTGGGGGATATGTCTCAGTGGTACTGAGCCTAGCATGTGCCCAGTTCTGAATTCAATCCCTGGTACCAAAAAAAAAAAAAAAAAAAAAGAAAGAAGGAAAGAAGGCAGGCACACAGTATTCAAAACATCTCTGAGCCATCCAATAGCTTGCAGAAGATTTATATATACTCTACTACTTCCATGTTTTTAAAAATTTTCCCTGGTAGATCTCTCATAAAAATGCATCAGAAAGAGCAATAATTCACCAATGTTATAGAACAGCAGTGGTTCCCAGGCTTTAACAATATCTTGCTATAAGCCACAAAAGAAATGTAAAATTATGACTTCTATAATGAAAAAATCAACTTGTTCTCTGTCAAATTCCCCTTAGCAATTTTCCAGGTGACTCTCATGAAAAGAGGGGCCTCAGGAGGGGTTCACCATGACCCCCCCTGAACCCACACGGGCAAACCATTCTATAAGGACCTGTGTCAGCTGAGGCCCACAGCGCTGGGAAGCGATACACCTCCTTGGGCAAAAGGGAAAGTGCTAGCAAACCTACTCTAAACACAATTGTTCTTGTGCATGTGGTCTAAATTGTCTTACTGAAAGTCACTCAAAATTCTGTTTAAAGAGCTGGGAGTGACCAGGCGTGGTGGCTCAAGCCTCTAATTCCAGCACTTTGGAGGCTGAAGCAGGAGAATCACTGTAAGTTTGAGGCTAGCCTGAATGACATAAGCAAGTCAAAGCCAGCCCTCACTACATAGTAAGACCCTGGCTAAATAAAATAAGTGTGGTGGTATATGCCTGTAATCCCACTACTCTGGGAGGCTGAGGCAAAAAGATTATAAATTCAAGTCTAGCTAGGGAATTTAACAACTTAGTGGGACCTTGTCTGAAAAATACAAAAGTGTTTGGCAGGTAGTTCAGATTGTGGGTGCAATCCCTAGTACTGTAAAATAAATAAATAGAATGGATTGGGGTACAGCTCAGTGATGCACAAGCATCACAAGGCCCTGGGTCTGATCCCCAGCACTGAAAATCATAATGATAATGTAAAAATAAAAACAAGAAAGTCCACATTTTATTTTTTTCAAACTCAGGCATCTTTTTGGTTTAAATCACCAGGTATTATATGAGTCATGACTTTTTTTTTCTTTTGCATTTTAGGGAAGGGTCTATAGGGTGTTCAGGGTCTCAGTACTAGATCCAGGACTGTAGTGATTCACCTGTTTACATCCTCCCAAGAGCTGGGATTAGAGGTGTGTGCTACCACGCCCAGTCTCAATTGCTGTCTCAGCACCGGAGGTGGGACCAGTACAGCAGGCGTGGGGATTGAACCCCCCAGCCCCTGTGCCTGCATATGGAGCTTTAATCTGCTGAGCTATCTGGCTGGCCCTATGACTTTTTTTTTTGTCTGAGACAGGATTTCACTATGCAGTTCAGGCTGGCCTTGAACTGATGATCCTCCTGCCTCAGCCTCCCAAGTACAGGGATTACAGGGATGGACCACCACATTCAGCCAGAGTTATGGACCTTGCAGGGTTTGCCACTTTATATCCACCGAGGTTAACAGATTACACTGGTGTAGATTAAGTCCAACATTTTTACATTTATTTTTTGCTTAAGAACTTGAATATATCAAAATGTCCCCAAGATGCAATGTCCCTAGGTGAGCACGTTGCACCCTCTTGTGGCAAATGTGAGCTTCGCATGCACAGACACAGCTACTTTCCAGCACCAAATTAAAGCAGTTACAGCCAACACTGCCATACACACTGTCAGTCCCGCAGTAGCACTCTACCCACTGGGCCCTGCTTCTGATTCACCTTCACAGGGAAGTGAGAATATTCCATGGAAAGGAAATTTTCCTAGGCTAATAAAGGTCACTTCATAAAGTGATTATTAGGCATTCTCAAACACATATAACTTCATCTGTCAATCTAAAACACAACATGGGCCTGTGGGTACAGCTTAGCAGTGCAGCACCTGCCTGGCAAGGATGAGGTCCTGAGCTCGATTATGAGTATATAAATAAATAAATAAATAAATAAATAAATAAATAAATAACACAACATGCAACTGGGTACCAAGATGCACGTGTGTAATCCCAGGACTCTGGAAGGCTGAGGCAAGAGGATCTCATCAGCTTGGGTAAAACAGCTACTTAGTGAGACCCTCTCTCAAAGTGAAAAATAAAAAAGGCTAGAGATGTAGCTCCTTGAGAAGCCTCTGCTTCACTCCTTAGTACCAGAAAGCAAAACAACAGCTGGGTATGGCAGCACATGCCTGGAGTCTCAGAACTCAAGAGGCTGCAGCAAGAAGATCCTCAAGAGTTTGTGGCCAGATGAGGCCACAAACATAGTGAGCTAAAGGCCAACCAGATCTACATCGCAAGAACTTATCTCATGCATAAATGTTCCCACAGCTTCAAAAATGAGCATTACATTTTTTAAAGTTGTTTTTTTAAAAACTGTTTCTTTAGTCCTGTCAGTATCTGAATATATCCATGCATTCAGACTGGAATAGGTTATGTATTTCATCCACTGAGAGAAGAAGGGACAACCACAGGATTTAAACCCTGGGCAGTGCCTGGGCAGGTACCATAGCTGCCTTGACTCTCATCTACAACAAAGTTGGTAGCTTCATGCTTTTTCTGGATTCTTCTGTCTCCCCACAAATCGAAACCAAAGCCACCATTTACTGCAAGGCCAAGGAGCAAACTGCCAGTCACCTGTAATGGAGGTCAGCTGTGAAAGGTGAATCCCGACCTCCCACTTCTTTGGTTGAAAGATTCAGATTCACTCAGTCTTTGCTTCTGCTAGGAAGCTGACAGAAAAACAGAAGTCAGTTTTGGTATAATATTCACCACATAAATGAAGCAAGTCTTATTTAAAAGAGGGAAGAATGACCTGGGCATGGTGATCTACGCCTGTAATCACCACGGCAGGCAGAGGCAGGACAGAGTTCAAGCCCAGCCTGGGCCATTTAACAACTTAGCAAGACCCTAACTCAGAATAAAATTACAGAGTGCTGGGGATTTAGGTGAGTGTAATGGGCCTTGGTACAACCCCGAGGGTGACCAAAAAAGGAGTTGGGGTCCAAGTCTGACTTCCCAGAACTCTTCTACAGTCTGACAAATTCAAGGGATAAGAGAAGCATGAAAATATAGAATATACTCAATTCAAATCCACATTATTTACTTGGAATCAAAGGAAGATAACCAGTCAAGAATCTTTCACATAGAACAGAGAAACTGGAATTCCAAATACGCTGATTTTTACGTATGTGTGGCACTAGGGATTGAACTCAAGAGTCTCCTACATACTGAGCAAGAGCTCTCTAACTGAGCTATATCTCCAGACATTTTACTTTGATATGGGGGCTTGTTAGGTCACCAAGTTGCTTGGACAGGGCTCAAACTTGGTGATCCTCCTGCCTCAGCCTCCCAACTGAGGATCACAGACATCTACTATCAGGCCTGGTGATTATTTATTATCTCTTTCTTCTGTGTATTTGGTAAACAAGGTCTCATTAAACAGCTCAGACTCTAGTGATCCTCTCATTCTCTGGCTCCCCAGTACTGGGATTACAGGTATGCATCACCATGCCTGGTTTCAGTTGCCAGCACAGCATACAGTACTGGGGATCAAACTGGGGTCCTCGTGCTTGCCAGGCAAGCACTTAAGACTGCTAAGCTATCTTCCCAGCCCACTTTTATTTCTTCCTTCCTTTCCTTCCCCTTCTTTTCCTTTCTTCTTGCTATGTAGTCAAGGCTGGACTTGAACTATGTAGCCTAGAATGTCCTCAAACTCATGGCAATCCTCTTGCCTCAGCCTCCTGCTGGGATTGCAGGCGGGCACCACCACACCCAGCTTATTTCTGATTGCTGAGTCAAAATCTCATGGGCAGACAGGAAAATGAAAAACAAGTTCACTCCCCCTCAACAAACTGAGTGCATTATTTAATAGAATTCCATTCTCCCAGTACTGTTGAAACCCAGGTTTTATAGACAGACACTAAATATTTTGGGGATGTACTGAGAATTGAATCCAAGTGCCTACTACATACACACCGTATTAATTAGCTAATCATAACAAAATGTGTTAAAATAACTACAATCTACTCAAAAACTATCAGCTAGGGGAATGACACACACCTGCAATCCCAGTACTTTCTAAGGCTGAGACAGAAGGATTATGGCCAAGTCCAAGCCCTGCTTTACCAAGTGCTTAGTGAGATCCTGCCTTAAACTAAAAGGCAGGTTTGGGTTTCAGGCTCGGTGCAAAAGTCCTGGATTCAATTTCCAATACTGAAAAGAAAGTCTTCCTATGTTCCAAGAAAGCAACATTATTTATTTGAGAAAAAGACATTGCTTCTCTAATGCAAGAAACTGAAAGGGTAAATAAGAACTGAAATGTATAAATAAGATATGGGGGGGGCAAAGGAAAAAAAGGACAAAATAGAAACAAAGCTTTGTAAATAAGCTGGGTAACCTGTAAGCAAGTGGTGCAGGGGCAGGGGGCTCAATCCCCACCCCCAGGGGCACCCTGAGTCTGCAATTCAGACGGCATGGTGGTACACGCCTGTAATCCCAGTTCTTGGGAGAATGTAAACAGGCAGATTACTACAGATCTAGTACTGAGATCCTGAACACCCTGGAGACCTTTCCCTAAAAGTACAAAAAAAAAAAAAAAAAAAAAAAAAAAAAGAGGGTAAGAGGGGTTTGGAGACGGGAGGAGCATGAGGAAAAAAAACAGGATCTAAGATTTATCATGGGGTTGGCCAGACAGTTCAGCGGACTGGACTAAAGCACCTGCTTAGGCAGAGTGCAGAACTGGGATTCCATCCACAGTGCGCCCCAGGGGTGTGCTGAGACTACAACTGAGACTGGGCATGGTCGCAAGTGCCTGTAATACCAGCGCTTAGGAAGCTGAAAACAGAATTACTACAAAGTCCAGTCTATGTAGTAAAACCCTGTAAAACCCTGTACCAAACACAACAAAAAATTTTACCATGTACAGATACAAGTTCCCTATGATGAATGTGATCATTATGTGTATCTAAACTGTTCAAAGAAACTTTAAAAAACAGGCCAAGTTGATCTTAAAAAGTTTTATCTTTTTTTCATTTGTTTTTGGTACAGGGTCTCACTATACAGCTCAGATTCCTAGTGATCCTCCTGTTTTCAGCCTCCCCAGCACTGGGATTGCAGGCATGCGCCACTATGCTCAGACTCCTTCACTGGCTTAGGGCACCCTGGGGGGGAGGGGCCTGCATGACATGAGGGACCAGGTATGGAGCCCTGCTCTGCATTTGCCAAAGCAGGTACTTAAGTCTGCTGAGCTATCTCACTGGCCCTGTAAGAAAGTTTTTCATACAAACACTATATAGCTCTCAACAGTATAGATTTGAAGAGTAAAGGGAAAACAGATGCCAGTACTGGGGATTGAAACCAAGGACTTCAGACTGAGCTACATCTCCAGGCCTTTTATTTTTTTGAAACAAGGCCTTGCTATATTGAGGCTGGGTTCACACTTGGGATCCTCCTGCCACAGCCTACCATAACACTGATATTACACACACACAACACTACATCTGGCATCAAGTTGTGAAAAAGAAAGTAGGAGAAGGGATTTGGAAACAAAGTGGCAAAAATAATTTGCAAAGGAGTCAAATGCAAGCATCCAGTAAACTCACATGTAAGAGCTAGATCTTAGGTTCTAAGTGTTTTACTGTAATCAGACAATGGTTGTGGTATTCGGAGTGTAGCAAAGCAGTATCCAATTCTGCATTCATAAATACACAGCTACCTTTTTTCTGCTCAGAAAGTTTAAAAAAGAACTTACCAATTGTCAAGAATTGGTAAGTTCTAATTGCATAAGAATCTTTATGCAATTATGAAATATGCATAAAGATTCTACAGTACATTTCTAATTTTGTGACAGATTTCTATTTACTTTTTTGGTACCAGGACTCAAACTCAAACAGGTGCATTTACCAGATAGGTGCTGTGCCACTGAGCTACATCCCTGGCCTTCCTACTAGCTTTTGTTCTTTATACTTTGTAAAAGAAACCATGTGTATTTTTGTGCCTCTGATTTCAGCTAACATTATAGTCTCAAAGTGCATCCATTTACATACAAATGACTCCAATTCATTCTCTATAGTTGTCTATCTGAATTTCGAAGTACACAGGGATTTACACTCAACTGTTTTGTCTTATTTTTTATGTATTTGGTACAGGGTCTCACTATGCAGCATGGACTTGTAGTGATCCTGTTTCAGCCTCCCCAGCACTGGGATGACAGGCATGCACCAACACACCTGGTCTTGGTGGCCAGCATGGCATGTGGTGCCAGGGATCAAACCCAGGTCCTTATGCTTGCCTAGGCAGGCACTTAGGCTGCTGAGCCATCTCTGCAGCCCTCATGCCCTCTTTATAAAATCAACAACATTCTATTTAAACACAACCTTAAGTTTACTTTTCACTCACCACAAGTTTGTGGCATCTGTAATTTCAAGACTTCACCATTCAGTACAAGGTCTAAAACAATAGATTTCCAAATGTGGTAACCAACATGCTGTATCTATTCATTGTTTCGAAATTTAGAGTAGGCTGTTCAACCTTTAAGGGCAGAATGGTGGGAAGCATACATTTAAGAACTATTGTTCTTTAAAAATGAGTCATTTTTTTACAGTTCAACTATGGATATTTATCTGAAGGACTTTTGTTTAATGACATGGGTCTTACTACATAGCTAAGCTGGCTCAGACTTGCTGCAATCCTGTCTCAGCCTCCCAAGTGCTTGCCAGGTATGAACCACCTTGCCCAGTTATTTTCCTGTAAATTAATCATCTGAAAACTAAGTACTTTACAGGCAGATGTATCATCAGTTTCTCCCTAGAACTTTATATGAGAGGGCATCTTGAGGCAGGAAACCAGGCCAACACCAAAGGGAAAAACTCACTCTACTTGCACAAAACAATTGTCAAGAAAAAAAACTCATTCAAGATCACCTTTAGAAAACACATATTCTCCTAAAACAACCATGTGGAAAACTTTTACAATTCCCAATGTCTGGTACAAACAGAACAATCAGAGAATTCTGTACTTTTTCTTAACAATGAATTGAACATTTATGTATTGTACTTGCAATTTACAAAATAAGAGTTCATACTTCTGAAAACTTCCATTCCAAGGTAGAGGGTGGAGTAAAACAAGCATCTGACAAGAAACTAGTTCCCATTTTCAAACATCTGCGTCCCCACCTCATTTCATAATCCACCAGTGACACCAGGAGGGAGATTATGCAATTGAGATGGTGTCACCTGGCAGGCAGGCAGCAGCTGTTCTGCGAGGGCCCACACAGGCCACCACACAGGAGCACTGCACACCGGACTTCACCCTGGGAGAAAGTGAGGGGTATCCCATTCGGACTGACAGTTGGTTTTTTTTTTTTTTTTGAGACAAGGTCTGTGTACTTCAGGTTGGCCTTGAACTCAATATGTAGCTGATTGTGCGTGATATATTTTGTTTTGCAAGCTTTGCTTCTGATCTTTTGCATCAGCAACCCACTTTGGGTGGTGCTAAAAGATATTTAAGCAAGCTGGGCACAGTGGCACATGACTGTAATCCCAATACTTTGCAGGGGCTGAGGCAGGACGATTGGAATTTTGAATCCCAGCTGGGCAATGCAGGAACACTCTGACTGAAAGGGCTGGAGATGTGGCTCTGAATGACGACCCTAGATTTGATCCTCAGGACTACCCCCACCAAAAAAGTATTAGGACGATAACATTAATAAAAAGACAAGAACCAAGAATACACACATTAAAATAAGACATTTATTATACTAAAGAACAGATTTTATTCTCCATTTTACCAAAACACTAAATACACAGCATAGTAATTCAACACACAATACAAATTGATACATGTAATTAGTCCCAAAATGACTATTTTAAGCTTCATTTTGGGAGTCCTTAAAAACTTAACACTCTTAAGTGGCCTTTATTAAAGTTATCAACAAACAAGTTACTTCAGAAAAGTCTTAGTGTAAAAAGAAATTTCAACGCCTTGGATCTGGGATCTTTTGTAAGGGAAAATACTTTATCTGCCTTTCTATAGCTTTCCTACAGCAGAGTCAAGCTCCTTTTTACTTAGGGTAACACTG
>PVKA01019669.1:0-20530 GCA_004027165.1 Ctenomys sociabilis
CCAAGCGGGGTCCCATCTCTCTGCTTCTCAAATCCCAGCTTCGGCTCTCCTCTTACTTGGAGCCCAGCTGCTGCTTATTCCATAGCCTGCAATGCCCACCTTGACCCCCTCTCCACCTCCTCATTCCCAAGAAGGCCAAACCCCAGGGCCTTTGCATCTGCCAGTCTCGCTAGAGCTCCTCCTCGCATTTCCTTTAGCTTTCTTCTAAGACCACCCCCTTAGGATGGGGCCCACCCTGCCTCTCTCCCTCTCCAGCCCTCCCTGAGTTCTGTGTATTCTTCCTAACACACATCAACACCCAGCATATTAAATATTCACTTTCTCTTTCTGTGTCCCTTCAAATATCAATACCCCAGGAGGTGGAAATATTCAGTCCCTTCCAGGGATGATCAATCGTTCCCCACCCCAAGAGTCAATTCAGGAAACATCAAATTTGGGAGCGTGTTTTCCTTAGCGTCAGGTATATTTAGAAATCAGGAAATGCAATACCTGCTGTCCTGTTTGAATATTCGTTCATTATTTTTCTCCCTCACCGAAGGGTTTCTCTCCTTTTTTTGGCTAAAATTTTAGAAACCGCCTAAGAGGTTCACACGGTAGGATCTGATTATAATACTGAACCTCTGAATAATTTGCAAATGACTTGAAATCCAGTCCGTTGGGGGAGAAAAGTGAAGGGGTTGCGGGGGACTAGGCTGGAGTTGTCACAACCTGGGACTGCAAAGCTGTTGCCATTAGGGGGCTCCTGGGGGCCGAGGGCGCTGGTCCAGGAAGACTAGGCTGCAAGCAGCCTGGAACAGGCAGGGAGGAGGGTGAGTACACTACTTTCTCCCCTAGTCTAGAAAGTAGCTAATGAAACCGCCTGGTTCCTCTGCAAAAGGGAAACGGAGCAGACCCGCACTCACTCCTCCCACCCTTCCCCTCGCCAAGGCCATCTCCTGTCTGCTTCCCACTCTAGAAATCCAGCGTCACTTGCCTGGACTGGCATGGGGGGGGGGGTTGGGGGTCTCTGTGACTCAGCAGCGACAGCAACGTCTTCCTGAGCCTGGGTGGGAGCCAGAATCCTTCTCAAAGTGAGGCCTCGCCCCGACAGCCCGGCTGCCTCCCTCTGAAAATGGCTCTCTACACATCACATCCCTCCACCATCTAAGGCAGGCACTATCATTAGCACTGTCTTGTGGGTGGGGAAACTGAGGCCTAGGGCAAAACCTGCTCTGATCCTACAGGCAGCCAGCGGGGAGCTGAGGCACAGCTGGGCCCCAGATCTGCTTCAGAAGCTCCCACCTCCCCATGCTCCAGCCACACCAAACTCCTACACCTCCCCACCCCCACAGCAAGACATATGATTCCTCAGCTTTGATATATTTAGTTACGTGATGCTGAAATTAGACCTGGGTGGTGTCATGCAGCCTGGCAAGTCATGTGCTACAGCCGACCTCAGAGCTGAAAGCCGCTCAGGGCTCAGGGTGAAGCGCACCCCTGGCTATGCCCCTCCCAGGGCCATGACCCAGGCAGTGGAGCTATGCGGGGGCCCTTGGCCCACCCTTCCTAGAATCCTCTTCTTCAGTTGCATGGTGCCCCCCTGCCAGGCCTGGGTCCTGATCGGGGGTGCAAAGGGCTTGAGGGGCCAAAGAATGCTAACCTATTTACGGTGTCTCCTTGGAAAAAGGGGCTGCAGAGGCGTGGGTCCAAAGCCTCCCAGACATCAGGAGGTCCTGGGTCTGAAGTAAGAAGGGACAGGGCAGGCGGAGAGGCTGGGCACTTGGTGGCACTGGCCATGGTGTCCAGAAAAGAGCAGGCGCTTGGCAGACACCAGCCAGAGCGCTCACCATTGCAGGTGCTCAAAAGAAACTTCCTAATTGGGCAGCCTGTGAGCCTGGGTGCGCACCACCAGCAGCGGTCAGGAAGACAAACTGAGCTCCATGTCTCATACTGCAGGCTTGCAAAGGTGCCAGCTCCCCTCTGGGGTTCCGCAGCTCTGTCTCCCCACACCCAGCCCAGCCTCCACCCTGGCACAGGCACGGCGGGTGAGCACACACATGGCATGGGCCCCAGAGCCGAGACAGAGGCTCTGAGCGGATGGCTTTGTGTCTGTGAAAACCCACAGCTGAGCTCTCCAGCCCCCCCCCCCAGGGCCACCTTCCCATCCTTGTCCCCTGGGAGCCAGGGGGTACCAGCTGCTGCCCTGGCTGGCAGTGGAGAGCCAGGGGCCAGACCAGGTTGGCCCCCCAGCCCAACCCCCTTACTGTCTGAAATACAAATCAGAGGGAAACGCTCTCCTCTGCTTGAACAAATTGCTATGGATTCCTCCTTGTCTCTGGTCAGGGCTCGCAATGGGGGATATTTTCACTTGCCGACTGCTAATAGACTCAAGAGAAGCTGCTGGATCGATCAAGGCCGGGAAAATTAGCCAGGAGCTCCAGGCCGGCCTCGGCCTGCCCCTGCCCCCACGTCAGGCCTCCTGGAAGGGGCAAAGGGCAGCCGTTCCCAGACTGGACATAAGCAGAGGACAGAGACTGGCAGACAGCCAAGCCAGGTACCCAAGGCACAGCCACCAGGGGCTGGATGCTGGGGAGTAGGAAAAAGGTGGCCCCGGGAGTCCCCACGGAGGTCTGCAGGGCGCCCCAAGCATAGACACACACCCATGTGCTGCAGCAGAGCACGCATGCACACACCTACTGTGTGCACACCCGCTCTGTCTCCACGTGCACAGACATGCAGACACAGTGCACCTGTGTGGGGTAGAAAGAATGAGGGACCACATTTCGGCTCTTATCACTGTCCCTGGTAAGAGCAGCTTGTGTCCAGCAGGGGTACACACACACACACACACACACACACACACACACACACACACACACACATGATAACTGACCTTGTCCCTGCCCCCCTCCAAAACTCCCCTGGAAAACTCCGTGCCCAAATCCCAGAATTGGCCTCCCCAGAGCAGCCTACAGGGGTGAAAGACCGGGCTACTGCGAAGGAGGCACACTGCTCTGGAAACTGGGTGAGAAGATCCAGCTCCAGAGTCCATGGTGTGGCTTTGAACTTCTGCCTGGACACCTCCTCAGTGCACCTCCCTGACAAGCCCTCAGTGGGTCCCTTCTCGCCTCAGTCTCTTCCTGTACTCACCTGTCTCCAGCCACCTAAGGCCACAGTTGACCACTGAGCTCCTGCCTGGCCTCCCAAGAGGCCCTCCTCTGTTATCTGCCCCATGCCCAAGGTCTGGGAGGGAGGCAAGGCCAGGCCCACAATGTACCAGGCTTCCATCAGAAGGTTAAAGTGACCTCCCCCATCTCCCCCTGAATTTCAGGGTGCCTTGGAACCAAACCAAGCAGACGAGGCCTCTGGAAGCCAGCCCACTCCCTACCCTGCCTTTCCAGTAGCCCTCTGGGGGTGGGGAAAGGCAGCGGATGCTGCAGGAAGCTGGCATTCGGTCACACAAGGAGAAGAGCTTCGCTCCAGAGGAGGACCAGAGGCCTGAGCGAGCCGCAGCGAGGCTACGCGGACTTGGGAGAGTGTGGCCAATGGGAGGCAGGCAGATGAGCCGCGGCGCCTTCCCGGGACTCTTGGGCCCACGGCTTGCAGCACGGCCCTAGTCTCTGAGAGTCCTGAAAAGCCCCCCTATCACTGGGATGAAAGTGGAGAGAGATGCCAACTCCTGCAAACCAGCAGTCCTGTAAGATGGGGAGCACACGGGGGGGGGGGGACACCCAGGGAGAGGAGGGGACAAAACCACGGCCCCTGGGAAGCTGGAGGACTGAGGATAGAAACAGAAGTCCTCGGAGGGGGCTTCTAAGAAAGTTCTCTGAGGGAAAACAACTCAGCTGGTAAAGCTACCCTTTGAAGAGTTCCTCCCTCTGGCCCAGACACTTGAGCCCCAACAGCCCTTCAGTGGGCATAAGGAACAAAGCTCTCAGACAGGGCTCTCAGATTTTGCTGCACACTGGAATCACAGAGGGATTTAAAAATAAAAAAAACTGCCCAGGGTATTTTAATGCACAGGTAGGTTTGGGAACCACTGCTTAAGGAAGAAGACATGAGGCGGGAGCCTGGACACCCGCCCCGCCCCCCACGGTGCGGGCTGGGCACGGGGAGCGGCCAGGCAGCCCCCTCCAAGCCAGGTGCTTGGGTGGAGACAGGGACCTCAGGTGCATGCCCCTTAGTCCTGATTCCACTGCCTGCCCCTGTAGGGCCTTGCACAAGTCCTTCCACTGGAGCCTCAGAAATGAGAGCTCAATTGTGCCCTGAAGCCACCTGCTGTGGCTTCTGCAGGTGGCCCCTGCCCCCGACCCTGCACTTAAGTATTCGCCTAATACACACTGAATTGCTACTCTGCACACCAGCTCTGAAATTCTTATCATCCTTGAGCAAACAGGGAAGAGAATAAATGAAAGAGCCACCATTCACAAAGGCAATACAACTGACCCAATCAGTCATCAGAAAACACTTCTGTTAGGGAGAAAAGCCAGCACGGTGGCACATGCCTATAATCCTAGCACTAGGGAGGCTGAGGCAGGAGGATCACTGCAAGTTCAAGGCCAGCCTGGGCTAAACAGCAAGATCATTAAGGTTTTTTTTTTTTTTTCTTAAAGACACAGGGAGAGCTGCTTATCTCCTGTACCTTCTGGTTATAGTACCATTGGAGTAGAAAGTCTCTGTTCATAGTTTTGAAAATTCCTAAGTGTGCTGCTTTCTTTCTTTCTTTCTTTCTTCCTTTCTTTCTGTTTTTAGAAAAGGCCCAGGGGTCCGTGTAACTGTGATAAAGTCTAAGCTCAGGCAGTGACCTGGAAAAGCTAGACATGCCCTCTGGGAAGAAGATGCCTTGTAGCCTGCGTCTTCCAGACCTCTCCACACCAGCTGTGCCCAGCGTTTACTGGAGAGCTGTCCCTACCACAGCTGCCTCACTGCCACCTGCAGAGCTTCTGAATCAGAGGGCCCGGAGGAGAGCCTTGGTGGCTGGGAAAATCCTCCAGGTGGTGGTGGCAGCCGTGGCGGTGTCAGGGCTGACAGCCACTTCACACAGCTTCTGCCCCCGGATAATTGAAGCGCCCCGACTGAGTGACATCTTTAAGGCTGGCCAAGGGACGCCCCTGAGGCCTTCCGACAGGGGTCACCCACCAGGCAGGCCCCAGGCTCCGGTGAAGGCAGCTGTCACCCAGCCTCCTCTGCTTGTCGCACTTCCCAAAAGCACAGCCTGCTCCTCTTGTTTCCAGGGCTCCACACCCAGGGCTCCCGCCATCTGCCTGCCGCCCCCTCTGCTCTCAGGAAAGAGTCCCCCCAGCCGCCCACCTTAGAGTTTACAAAGTGCTGCCTGTCATTCACAGGCTTCTCTGTAACCCCGAGGGCGGGTGTGCCGGAACTCGCCTTCCAGATAGTGAAACTGAGGCTCAGGGAGGCGAAGCCCGGTCTGTGGCTGCCCACTAGCTTCTCTGCCCCCAGCTCTGCCAGCTGGAGTCCTCCTCCCTTGATGCCCTGGTTATGCAAAGGGCAAGACATAGGCCAGCTGTTGGGCATCGCCCAGGATTCAGTGAGAAACAAGAATCCCGGTGCCCGCCCTCCAGAGTGGGAACCTGCACTTCCCGAGGGTCCCCGCTATGTCACATACCTGCCAGCCACCTCCTCTACCTCAGCCTGTCTCCCCCAACCCCCGTCCCACGTCCTAACTTTGGTCTTGGCCCCCTCTCCAGGCTCCTCCGACTTCCTGCCTCCTCTCCCTCGTGCCATCCCCTGCACACTGCTGCACCCTGAGCACTGGCCTCCCCTTGTTCCTCCTTAGCTCCTGTCTACTAAGGACGTCTGTGCTCAGGGCTCCAGGCCCCCATCCCAGTGTGACAATGGAAGAGGCCACCGCCTGAAAGGCAGGTGTCACTTCTCACAGGTCAAGCAGGGCAGAGCCGCGATTCAGGCTCAGCTTTCTTGCCCTGAAGCCCAGGCTGCCCAGCTTCTGGCAGCTTCTGTGCTTCTTGTGGCTACCATGGGCCCAAGGCCCAAGGCCCAGGGTCATCCTCATGGGAGCCCCTACCTAGACACTTTTGGGACCTAAGGGTGCCACAGTGTCCTGTCTCACTATTTTTTTTTTTTTATTTATTTATTTTTTTGTCTTTTTTTGAGACAGGGTCTCACTATGCAGTTCAGGCTGGCCTTAAGCTCACTTTGTAGCTCAGGCTGGTCTCTAACTCACAACAATCCTCCTGCCTCAGCCTCCCGAGTGCTGGGATTACAGGCATGCGCCACCACGCCCGGCTAGCTGTCTCACTATTTGCAACAGCCTCTAACTGGCTCCTACCAGCCCCTAGTCTACTCTGTACCTGGCAGCCGGAGGGGCTCTATTAAAGGGTCGCCTTTCATGTCTCCGTGCTCAAAATCTTCTGTGGCACCCCATCTCACTCAGAATAAAATCTACAGTAGCCTTCAAAACTCCACACTCCTGGCCCTACTGGCCCTACGAGCGCTCTCCCCTACTCCCTGGGCCTCTTCCCCTTCTTTGCTGTTGTGCTGGCTGCACGGGGCTCCTCACTGCCCCCCAGCAGGCCAGGTACACTCCTGCTCCAGGGCCTTTGCACTGCTCTTCTCCTGTCCAGCGCACAATCCCTGCAGACACCCGCCTGGCTTCACCCCTTGACATCCTCCCGTCTCTGCTTCGGTGGCCCTGCCTCACAAAGATCCCTCTGACCACGACAGGCAAACTGAACCGCACTTCCCCATTCTTTGTCACCTTAAATGCTCTCACCATAAGACTCATTGCCAAAAGATGTGTTGTCTTCTTGTTGCTTCCATGTTTACTGTCACGCTGGTCTCATGCTGAATGCAGTAACCTCCAGGACAGTGAAAGCATGCTTCTCTCACTGGATTTCTCAAGGAGCTCAAACAGAGGCACCGTTTGTTGAGTGACTGTAGTTTTTATTCCCACTCTCTCCTGAGCCTTCTCATAACACTCCCTACAAGTGCTCTGCACACGTGCAAGGCCTCTTGGGAGTCTCCCTGAAGCTCCTGAAACCCACATCTGCATGGCTGCCTGGCCCGGGACTCAGCTCGGGTCCACCCCCTGGCCTGCTGAGCTCCTCCTGATGGCTTCTTCTAGGCCCAGAGTTCCAGCCCTGACCCCATGCAATCAGCCATCCAGGCTCAGTTCCAGTTCTGTCCCCCTGCACAAATGACCTCACTGGTCTGAGGCCTATTTACTCACGTGGAAAATGGGCTTCGGAGCCAACAGCACCAGGGATTGCCATGCTGTATGGTCTTGCTCTGGCAGCAAATGCCAAGGGTTACTATTAACATTCCTTTTCTTTCCCAATCCTAACTTCCCTGATTCCCTTCGGTTCAAGTGTACCGCTCTGTCCCACGCTCAAGGGTCTTTAGCCCGAGTCTGTGTGGCCACACACCTTCTACCTTCAATGCCCTCTGCAGCCTGTTGTCAGGGTCAATTTAAACACTGTCTCTGCCACCAGGCCTGGCAGGGGCTATCTTCATCCCTCCAGCCCCCTGCCCTTTATCTGCCCTTGCCGTGTAGCATGTATCACAATCTCTCAAGACCAGATCTCTCCTCCTCCATCGGAGTCATCTCTGTCCCTAGCCATGCCCAAGGCTGTGTCAGACTTGGGGCAGGGACTCTGGAACTATTGAATGGCAGGTGACAGACACAGCCACAGCCCTCCTTCCTCCTATATCAGCAGCCCTACTAGGATTGAGTCTTGGGCCATTTCCCACCAGCCAGGCAGCTGAGAACAGGGCATTTAAATCCTCAGTATTTGTTTTCCCATCTGTTAAATGGGAACAACAGGATGGGCTTCCTGGGCTGACCACTCAGAATGTCAGAGGGATCAAAGCAAGTGGGACATAATGCTGGGGGGCACGTGCCCTTACACAGGTGGCCCCTACACAATGGTCAGGGATTATTAGAACCAACCTGAATTCCTAAACTGTTCATTCCTCTTCCTATAGAGAGATGGCAACTGAAAGAACCATCACCAAAGGCATGGCTTCGTATCAAGTGTGTTTTACTTTCTTCTACTTTGATGTATCATTGGATTGCTTTGCTAAAAGTGCTTGTCATTCACAGACTTAGGGATTCATTGAAAAAAAAAAAAAAAATTCATTCGCACTGCGCATGGCCTTACTACCAGCATCCCATATCAGCAGGCACAGGCCTGCATGGCACGATCTTCTGAGCATAGGAAGTGTGCCCCACTGTGCCCCGGGTCCATAGGAGTGGCCCTGCTCCGGCCCAGGCCCAGGCCCACAGTGTCGTTTGGCCAGGAGCCCAAGCTGGGGGGGGGGCACCAACCTCTGCCCTGGTCTTGGAAGGCGTGGCCCCCTCCGGAATTGCGGCTCTGGCCAGGCACAGCTCCCTGGAACACTAGGACAGGTCCACAGGAGCTGGGGGGATGGGGGGAGCTGCAGTTCCAGAAGGCCCCAAGAAGGCCCCTTCAGCCTCAGGCTGAGAAATGGGAGTGACTCCCGCCTCCCTAGGGTGAGGCCCACAGAACTCAGGAAAGGGGAGCGAGCCATGCGGTGGCCAAGCCCGCCCCCTGCTGGCTAGGTCTGGAGCAGCGGCGCAAGCCACTCAGGGCAGGGCTCCCAGACAGCCACAGGAGTGGCCCAGGCCCTGCTCAGGCCCAGGTGCCCAGAAGCAGGAACGGTGTGAGATGGGACTCAGGTGGGCTCAAGCTTCCATCTCCCATGCGTCTTGCCTTCATTGGGTGGGGCATCCCTGGCCTGTAGCATCTCCTGATGGCCACTACCAGGAGAGAGTGCAGGAGTGTGAGGGGGTGGGAGACGCTGAGGGGTTCCACATTCCTGCCTGTTTCACTCCTCTCAGGCCCACCCTTGCCTCCTGAGAAGCCAGAAGAAACCAAGGCTGCTACCACCGCCCGGATTTCCACTCCCGCCCCCAGGTATTGATTTCCTGCATCATTCATTTGCCAGGCCTTGGCGGCCGTGATTAGCTCCCTCGTCCTCCCCGCGGAGCCCCCCGCCCAGCCCTCCATGTTCCTGCAAAGCAGAGCTAATACCAGGCCCTCCATGAGGCTTTGCCACCCTGGCCACAGCAGCTCACAGCTGGGCTCAGCCAATTACAAGCAGGCCCTTGAATAACCCAGCCTGGGCCCTTGAGGGGGCTCTCCTGCTAATAAAACCCCCTGGAACTCATCTCTGCCTCCCTGGAGCGCCCACCCACCGGTGAAGCCCAATGCCCACCTGAAATATAGGAAAGGACACCCCCAGGATTTTGGACCCCAGGGGGGTCTCTGTCCTTGCATGAGCCTGGCAGCCTTGAGGACGGTTCAGGAGCTGGCACCAATTTGAGAGTGTGTGCGATGCTAGCAAAGCAAACAATATAGCCTGGGTTTGTGGGCACGAAGTGCTTTCTCTCGCTCCCCTGTGTGATATCTGTGGGTGGGAAGAAAGACAGGACAGAGGCAAGAGCCTTCCTGAGGACATTCAGGAAACCCAGAGCCTTCTGCTATCCTCCGCCACCAGCTGTGGGACTCAGTGCCTTCTCCAGGGAAGAGCCAGATGTGAAGAGCCAGGTTCAAGGTAGTGGGGGGAATCCCTAGAGAAAAATTCCAAGTGCCCACATCCAGATCAACACCCTGAAGATGACACTGGGAGACTCAGTTCCTGAAATTCCTTCCCCACACTCCCCAGAGGAGGGGAAAAAACCTGACTTGGTGATAATTCTGTAAGCTATGTTGCTCTTGTCAAATTATTCAACATCTGTCTTCATGTTCCCACAAAAATTAGCATAGGATAGTAGTTTCTGATGACACCTTTGGTGAAATATTTTGACTTCCACCAGTAAGTTGCAAACAACCTGTCTTAAGGATAATGTCAATTCCCACTCCGGCATATTAAATAATCCAGTGGTTTGTTGTGTTTTTGTAAGGGAGAGGAATCCCACCAGCCTGGCCCTGGCTGGAAGTCCAGGCAGACTGAGAGGAGGAGGAAAGGTTGCCGGACAGAAGAAAGGGCGTCCTCAGCACTCAGGACTTAGCTTCTCCAACACCTGGCTACTGTCTTGCCCCACAGCGAGGCCTCTGGGCCCAGCCCAGCACCCTGGCCTGCCAGAAAGCAGATTACAGGATCCACCTGGAGGACAGCAAACTGGGCCAGGAGACTGGGAAGCCAGAGGGAGGGGGATCGGCTTCAAATAGACCATCTGGCCCGGCACTCAGCTGCTGTAGCATCTGTGCCCCAAAGAAAAGGGAAGTCACCGGGCCACACTGAGCCTCGCTGGCCCTGTTGCAGACACAGAGCTGAGAGCAGGCATGGACCACAGCCTCCCACCAACCCAGGCCAGATGCTGGGAGGTTCACCTCACATCTTTTTTTTTTATCTTGGACTCAGCCTTCTTTCTGACCTGCCCCTCCCCAGAGCCATGGCATGGGGGCAGAAGGGCAAAGCCCGGGCTCGCTCTGGGGCACATATTTTTTTTTCTGTGCCTGGAGCACAATATATTGCCACCCCGTGCATGGCCAGGACCACAGGGGTCTTCTAGCCTCTCCTCCTTTTGAAGACTCCACGACACTCCATAAGCAGAACTCATCCTGCATAAGCCCTGCTGGAAACCAAGCCCTTGACACACTGCTCAAGCAACAATACCAAAAGCTGTTCAACCTCCCCCTAAGCATGGCCTTCCATGCCATGCTAGGGCTGCCCATGGCGGGGACAAGAGCCTGAGTGGTAATCTCTCTCCCCCACCGGCTGCCCTCACCATTTCCCAAAGTTCATCTGCTTTGGGGTGGGAGCAACAGAATGAACTCCAGCTCTCCATCCCAATTCTCAGACCAGTCTCACCCCACAGGGCTCCCTGTGCCCCATACCTGCCCAGTAATTTAGCACCACCAAGAACTCGGCAGCTTCCTATGGTTCCCTCCTATTCTGGCTAGATCTTTTCCTTCCAAGTCTCCTGGATCCAGACTTTCCACCTCTCAATTCTCCTTCTTCCTGGGAGGCAAACTCTCCAAGGGAAGGTAGACAGAAAGTCCCCCAGAGAGCCAGGCGTTGTCCTGGTGCACCCAGCCCTCTGTGATCTGTGCTGAGGGACAATAGCTAGGTCTGCCACACAAAGGAGGAGATACAGAGAGAAAACGGGACAGTCAAGCCTATGAGTCTACAGAGACTTTCATTTCAGAGAACCAGCCCTTGTCCTCTGAAGCCCACCCTCACTGTCAGGGGGCTTCTAGGCCAGGCCCCAGGCAGCCCTACAGAAGGTGCAGAGGCTGGAGGGGCTGGGAGACCTGCCCAAGGGCACATGCAGGGAGGACGGGATGGGGGTCCCCTGAGCCCTGAGGAGGAAGCACCAGGCTCAGCAGCCTCCCTCTTGGGGAACCCCGAGGAGGCAGTGGAGCTGGAGGGAATCCTCGGGGGAAAAGGAAGAAAGGAATCCCCTGGTCGGGTCTTCCTCTGTGCTAAGGAACCAAAGCCTCCAGGACAGACTCAGGGGCCTCCCCACAGCACAGCGGCTCCCCTCCTCCCCTCTTCCCTCCTGCCTCTTCTGGCCTCTGTGAAGGGCCAGCCGACAAGAGACACACAAACTAATTAAGAAGCAGAGTTTGGCCAGCTGCCTGGGCCCGCCTCACCAGGGAATTCAGCCCAAGCCAGCTAGCTGTGCAAGGCCGGGGCAGGCCACCTCCCAGACCCCTCAGGACACCCTCTCCCCTTGCCAGGCACCGGAAGACATATCAGAGCCCCCTCCAGATGAAAGCATTTAGCACCTGGCACTAGCAGCCTGGAAACATTGCCTCTGCCATCCAACGGAGCACAAACTCTCCCCTGATCTAAAGGGCAACAATCAGGCCCTCACCCCCAAAGACAGAATGAGAATCTTTCCTATCCCAGCCACTCACTAAAAAGTGATCTACAAAGACCCCTCGCCGCAGAAGGGAAGAGAGAAAGGGCTGTAGGTTACAGCACGGTGGGAGGGGTGAGCCGCGGTGACCCTGACGCCTGCTCTTGGGAGCCTTCCCGGGAAAACATCACGGGTGGAGTGGAGAAGGTGTTGGAGCTCGGCGTGGGGCACAGGGGCAAAACTGCGCGGCAGGAGGCAGAGTTTGGCCACGTAGGCCGATGGGTGCTTGCTATGTTTGCGTTTGCTGGGGACGGTGGCTGGATGTGTCTGTGCAGGCAGGAAGAAAGAAGGTGGGGCTGAGAAACTAGGGACGCTAAGAAAGACGGCTTGGGAGAAGTCTGATGGGTGGCTCCGGGGTAGGGAGATGCCAGAATCTGCTCCCACGGTCAAGGAGCGAACAGGGACTGCGAAGCCGCAGCGCCTGCGGGCGGAAGGCGAACCCGGAGCCAGCCTGGCAAGCAGCTTGCCCGCAGCCGCGCGCAACTGGGATCGCGCTGCGCTCGCTCGCTTCCCCTCCGGAAGCTGAGCCAGAGGAGGACGCGGGCTCGGTGTGAGTAGCTGCTCCAGCCTGGTATGTAGGGTCTCCGGGCCCTTGGATTCCAAGTCAGTCCTGCACCTGGCAGGATTTGGGAAAACGGTACCTCTCCCTGGCATCCCCAGCTTCACGCCAGAACCTCCACGCTTAAGCCACCAGCACGGTCCCCTCGCGCCCCGGAGAAGGCGGGACGAGAGGTATCCACTCCGGAGTCCGAGCCGAGGTCTCTACTGAGCCCGGGCAGTGCGCACTTTGCGCCTTTTGCAAAGTTTCCGCGCAGGGCTAAGCAGCGTGGAGTGGGACGCGGCTTACCGTAGACTCCTTGTCCCCGGCAGTGGAAAGGGATCAGCGCCAGAAGTAGCAGGCAGGTCACCTCCATCTTCACGGCCGGTGCTTCATCCCCGCGAGGCGGCGCAGCCCGAGACGCGGCGGGGTCACGCCCGCTGGGGACCCGCTACACCCTGTGTCTCCCTCTCCCCCGAGAGGCGACGGAGACCAGGAGACCGAGGAGGAGAAGGCGGCGGCGGCGGCGATACGGGTTTCTCCTCGGGCAGGGTTGCTGCCCGCGCGGGGACGCAGGGGGCGCTGGCCCGGTCCGGAGTGCCGCGAAGCGCCCGGCGCAGCAGCCAGCGCCCCGCGGCGAGGAGCCCGGCCGCCGAGCAGCCCCGGGTCCCCAGGGCTGACCGCTGGGTTGCTAGGTGCCAGGGACCTCTGCTGTGGCGGCCGCGCTTCAATCCAACAGGCCACCGACGACTGGCAAACTTGTCGTCTCCTGGCCCAGGGGATGCCCCTCCGCCGAGCGGGGGCGCGGAGGCCGGGACTCCGCCGGGGTTAATCCGCTGTCTTCAGTTCACGCAACGCCGAGGGCTCGGAGGCCCGGCCCAAGGGGGCCGCGCTGGGCACCTTCGGCGGCCACGGAGCCCCAGCCCGGGCCTCCCGAGCCTGGCAGCGGCGCGGGCTGGGTTCGGCCGCAGAGCGAGCGCCACCGGTGCCCGGGTCCGCGAAGTTAGCTGAGCCACCGAGGAACCCGGAGGGGAAATCGCGCCCTGGCGCTCCCGCGGGAATTTGCAGAGCAATTCCAGGCACTAGGGACCCCAGACAGCGAGGGAAGGAGGAAAGTTTGAATCGTTTGAAAAATTGTGCAGCTTTCGCCGAGGCTGGGGTTGCACCGCGGGCGCCGCCGGCCGCCTCCACTGGCTCGCCGCGATCTGCTCTCACCGTCTGGCCGCGGCCGCCGCGCTTCCCGGCTCCGCGCTCTCCGGAGAGCGGGGCTGCGCCGCGCCCCAACTTGGTTGTCCCCGCCCCCGCCCAGCGGGCTTGACTGGCGGGGGCCCTGGGCAGGCGGGCGGGGCCGGGCCAGGCTCCGGGGCGCGGCGGCCGGTCGGCTCAGGGCCGCGGGAGCGCTCCGCTCGCTCGGCAACTTGGGCTCCGCTGTGCTGCTTTCGCGCCCCTCCGAGCTTTTCATTCCGCGCTCCCCCCGCCCCTCCTCCTCCTCTTCCCTCCCTCTTCCCTCCTCCCTCCTTCCTCCTCCCTGTTCGGTCTCTCTCTCTCTCTCTCTCCCATCCTTTGTCGCTCGCTCTTGGGTTTGATTCCCCTCCAGTTAAAAAAAGGAGCCAATTAAAGGCAGCCCAGCTCGCCCGGCCCAGCCTCTGTCCAATTTCCTCGCCTCCCCCAGGACCAATTAGAGAAAACAAAACAGGGCTAGGGGAAGCTATCTCTCTATTTCTTTCTCTTTCCTATCTCCTCTTTCCTCTCCTCTCCTCTCTCCCCCTTCCCTTCTCTCTTTCCTCTCCTCCTCCCTCCTCTCTCCTCCCCGCTTTTTTCTCCCCTCTCCGCCCCCTCCCTAGCCCCCAGCAGGAAAATGTCAGAAAGCAGAAATGGATCCATCTATCCCAAGGACAGCGGCGGAGGCACGGAGGGTTGCTGGGCTCGGCGCGGGCTCCGGAGCCCTCGCTCGCTCTCCGCCAGCCCTTGCACGCCCAGCGGTCGCAGCGCGCTCTCGGGGCAAGCGAGCACGGCCACTCGCTCCGGAGACCCTCGCCTGAGGACGGTGCACACTTCGTCTGTGTTTTTGCACTTGGAGAGGCGGGACTGGAGTGCGGAACCAAGGGAAAGGCCGGGGCGTCTGCGGTTCCTGGGGTCCAGCAGGCGGGAGACCAGCCGCCCGCTGCGTGCTCGGCGCTGGAGCGCTCCACCGCACCCACTCCGCCCGGCCGAGCCCTCAGCCCTTTCCTGGTCGCTCCGGCCTCTCCACGGGTCGCACGCCGGAGCCACGGCCGGAAAGGGTGCGTTTAGAGCCATGCCCTTGCCGCGGCGCACAGGTTGCCAACAGGTTTGCCCGCAGGACGCCTCTCCCGGCGTCTCCCTGTCTTCCCTGCTCGCCCCACTCCCCAGTCAGCTTCCCCCAGGACCGCAGGAGGCTCCAAGGCCCCAGGGGCGCAAGCCCTTTGGCTGCCGAGCCCAGGCCCCACTCCAGCCGCGCGAATCCGGCGCTCCGGGTATCTGCGCCCTCGCCCGGGCCTCGCGAAGCAGCGGTGGACACCGCGCAGCTCCAGAACGCCTCGGGGCGGGGCGTAGGCTGGGGAGCTGGGCGGGCGGGCTCCCTTGGCCTCCGTGGCGCCCCCCGCCCGGGGCCCGCCAATCTCACCTGCTTCGCCTGTCGCCGTTGTTTAGCTCGGCGTGTGCACTGGGATTGTGTTAGCGCGGGCCGGTGGGAGCGCGGGCGGCCGCGGCAGCCGTGGGAAGCCGGGAAATTGCAACCCACCGCCACCTCGCCCGGTCCCGAGAACTGTTCGGGATTCTGACAGCGATGGTTCTCAAAACTCAAAGACCTGTAAACAAACAAACAAAAAAAGTTAATATTTTTGCATGTAAATTAAAGCATAAGCTTAAAATGTTAATAATAAAGCACTCCTTCCCCAGGCCCATTTCCTGCTGGGTCCCTGCCCCGACCCCCTTCCCGAGGAAGTGGGAATGCGAGCGACAGGCCTAGTGGCGTGGGGGAGGGGTGCCACCGGCTGACATCTTTGCTGTTCCCCGCCCATCTGATGTCCCAGAACCCTAGAAGACTTCTCCTGGTTCTAGAGGCAGCATCCTCCCCTTTCCTCTCCCTGTCCTAGGGGGTGGGGGGGCCTAAGGCCGAGTAAGAGGGTCCAAACCCAAGTTCACAGATCCCGGCTGAAGAACAGTTAAACGAATGAAGGAATACTTCCCATTATAGGCCTAGGACACCTTCAGTGTTGCCTATCTTTCATTCTCCACCTCCTGTTGTCCCAAAGGGGGCGGGTATCATTTTCTGCTTCACAGAAAGGCAAAGCTCTTTGCCTCTTCCCACCAGGTCTGACAGGGAAGCGGTGCCAATTGAAGGTGTGAGGGTGAGTAGCTCCGTTCACTGTCATCTTCACGTTATTGGAAGCTTTCTAGAAACCCCCAGAAAGCTGCAGGAGCGCTGTGGCGATTGTGGCTCTTCCTGGCTTTTGGTTCAGAGCTGAAGAGCATTTCATGGGAATGCTCTTTTCCCCACTAGAGTGCTGCAGCAAACCCCACACAGCAGTGAATTGCTCCTCTTTGGCGTTAGGGTGATGAGGGAGCCGCACCTGCTCAGCCTGACACCTCTGGAGTTGGCCCTGTCTGAACACAGGCTGGAGAGAGACTCAAAATGCAGCAGGGCCAGGAGAGGGAGGGGAGCAGAGGTACAGATTGGAGCCAGGCTGGGATTGAACGTTTGCTGTCACTAATCCACTTGTGAATACTCCACAGCTAATTGTATGCAGTGTAAATACCTTGGCAGCCTGTACGCACGCCTGCAAATTCAGTCACTTTCTCCCCCACATGCCCTGCCTGCTGCCCAGTGTCTGACAGGGCCACCACCACTACTGAGGAGGCAAAGTACTCCACCGACCAGTCATAACCATCCAGGCCTCAGTTTCCCCAGATGTAACGTAGTGGGATGCTAGTCTCAGAATGGCTGAGAGAAGTAATGAAGATGGGAGCAGATGACACATGCTGGGTCTGGCTGTATGAACCAACTCTAATTGTCATGACTCACACAGCTCCTGGGAGGCCAGACCAGGCCCTGGTGGACACCTGCTCCAGATTGAAAGGTTAGGAGGCCCTCAGGGTGCTAGTCCCGTTTTCACAAGGCATGTTTCCAGTTCTTGTCATACCCAGGACTAAAAGAGTGGGGTAGGGGCATGGGATGTAGACCCCAAGAGCTGAAGAGCTCATGGAGGAGTCCCTGGGGCGTAGGGTAAGACTGAGAGTCAGCTGCTGCCTATAGACAGAAGAACCCATGTTTTTTACCTCAGAGAAACCTCTGGAGGCCCAGGCAGGCCTTAGTCAAATAGGGCAGCACAAGGCTTTGTCTAGGACCCTGTGTTATTAGAAAGCCCTGCCACCTCCTGCAGCCCCTTGGGGTCCTCCTATGAGTCAGCTGGGAAGGAGGAGCGAGGGAGTGAAAGGAGTCTTTCTCCTGGATGGTGTCATCACCAGGCTTCTCCGGGGAGATTGCTCTGAAATTCACAGAGCAGCAGGTATTGATTGAGTTGCCCAGCAAGATGCTCCGGTGTGGGGGCTGCCTGGGCAGAGATGAGGAACCCGGAGAGTTATGACCCCACTGAAAGACCAGTTTATTAATTCGGGCTCTAACAAATAGCCAATTAATGGCTCCAGCTGCTAATTAGTAAGCAGTTAACTTCGGTTATAAATTGTGCTGCTCAAGACTAGTGATAAGGCAATCTGGGCAGCAATGCTGGTTGAAGGGGGTGGGGCCAGTGGTTTCCACCGCTCCTTCCTTACCCCATGCCCAGCCAGGCCCACTGGTGGGATATGGGCTGCATCCTCTGCTCATTCAGCCCATGCATATTTACTGAGCACCTACTATGCGCCTGGCACTGCCATAGTTGCTGCCTACTCTGTATGAACAAAACAGACATGATTCCTGCTTCATGGAGGTCATAATCTGGAAAGAGACAACAAAAGAAAGGAAGAAAAAAAGAGACAACAGACTGTATAGGTAAGAAAAATAAACACCATTTCCATTAAAAGGAGTATTGGGAGAATGCTACAGCTAGGAAGTAGAGTGGAAGTGTGGGGCGGAAACTGTTACAGGGGCAAACATTTGAGTCATGGCTTTAAAGAGGAGAAAGACTGAACCATGCCAGGACTGGGGGTGCATTGAAATAGGGGAGACAGCCCTCGGGAGGCCTCTCAGGGGTGAGGAGGGATCCCAGCAGCAGTGGCTGGGATCAAAGTGGTCCCAGGGAGGGAGTCCTCTGTGGCCAGGGGGGCCACCACAGGACACTGAGTTCTGCTCTGAAGCCCCTGGGAGACGTGGGGGTGTCAGGCACAGCTGGGAAGGAATCCGACTTTGTCACGCACTGCGTCTGTGACAGTGGACTGGAGGGGGCACCACCATACCCCATGCCTGGCACGGTGCCTGGTGCTCCGGGAGCGCTCAGTAAATGCTTATTATATGATTGAAGAATATCGATGGGACTGGACTGCGGGGCTGGGAGCCATCACTGTGTCGGGAAGGCTAATCAGGGTGGGTTGTCTCGTAAATTACGCCATCACCATAGGTCCCCTGGCGGTCAGACTTCCCAAGAAATCCCACATCCGCTGTCTGTCTTGGGCCTTACCTTATGCCTGAGAGGTAAAGTATGACACATGACCCCTCCATCTTACAGATGTTAAAACTGAGGCTAGAAGACATTCACTGAGCCGGGTGTGGTGACACACCTGTACTCTGAGCACTCCAGGAGGCTGAGGCAGGAGGATTACAAGCTCAAGTTTTGCCTGAGCAACTTAGCAAGTGTTACAAGGACTGTAGCTCAGTGGTAGTGTCCCTAGGTTCAATCCCCTACAGAGAGAGAGAGAGAGACAGAAAGACAGACAGAGAGACAGGTAGACAAACAGAGAACAATAGAAAAAGATACTAAGACAGATGGACAGAGAGACAGACAGAGACAGATATACAGACAGAAAGAGAAAAAGACAGAGAGTGACAGAGACAGAGATAGAGACCAAGAGAGACAGATGGACAGAGAGAGAGACAGACAGAAAGACAGAAACAGACACTGACAGAGACAGAAAGAGGTGAATACAAAGACAGATGGGCAGAGAGATTGACAGAGACAGAGGCAGACAGACACAGATGGACAAAGACAGACAGAAAGGCAGAGACAGACAGAAAGAGAGATACAAAGAGAGACAGATGGACAGACAGAGACAGAGCACAGACAGACACAGACAGAGAAAGAGACAGAGACACAAGGAGAGACAGATAGAGATGGACAGAGAGGGGATGGCCCTCATCCAAGACTGTTCCCACGCTGGTCTCCCCAGCCCCATAATCTCTGCCCAGGACTGATATCTAGGGGAGGTTTATTTATTTATTTTCCTTTTTCCTTTTTCCGTTTTCTTTTTCTGTTTTAGGTGCTGAGGACCAGGTCTTCTAGCTTGCTAAGCAGGCATTCTACCACTGAGCCAAATCCCCAAGCCCCAGGACTGATATCTAAAATCCACCAGTTCCCAAGGGAGGGTCACCTAGGCTGTCCCAAGCTCCCTTTGTCCACACCAATATTGGAAAAGGAGATGTTGTTTAACCTTTTTCTGAACTGATGGTTCAGGGGATCAGAAGTAATTTTAAAGCTGACTTTAAAAAAAAAAAAAAATATATATATATATATATATATATATGCCTGCTGACCTATAGCTTTGCCTGGGTGGGTCTGAGAAGGGAGCACACCCTCAGGGAAAGTGGGAGTTCATTGATTTCTCATGAATTCCACAGTATTTTGGGAGCCAGACATTGTACCTCCATAGTTTTGGGCACAGTCAGCAAGGAGATACAGCCCTGTCAAGGAAGAGCCCAGTCTGATGAGGAGGCCCCTGCCCGCGGAGGGAGTCCCCGGAACTGAGACCCTCTCAGTGACAGCGGCCACTCCATGCTAAGCGTCCAAGGGAGGAGAGAGCGAAGGCTCTGGCTGGCCCAGGCCTGGTGGATCACCCGACACTCGGGCTTTCTAGATGGGGTTGCATGTGCTACTGCAAGCTCAAGGGTAGGAGGGTCCCCCACATGCCTGGACCCCTCCCTGCAGAGCAGAGAGTGACCTGTGTTGGTCACAGTGACTACTGCAAAGATAGGCTTTGGACAAGATCGTGTCCAGCAGGACAGGAGCCTAATTCCCAGCCAGGACGGAGACTCAGGACCAGCGGCCTGAGGAGTGGGGAAGAAGAAATGCTCCTCGGCAGGGGCCTGGGGGGCACCGACTCTCACGGGAGGGAAGCAGAGGGGCAGAGGGCCCCAGGGAATCCTGGGTGGCCAGTGGCAGGGGAAGCACGCTCTCTGGGGAGGGCATCCGAGATTTGGGGTCCGGTGTGTCTCAGACTGCGAGGGCTGAGGGGGCTGCGTCCTCTGGTGTCTTCCCTGGGGCCCCAGCAGCCCCAGTGAAGGAAGCCTCAAGTTTCGCTGAGCTGGTCTTTCTCAAGTCTGCCTCCCCACAGTCCTGCCGGAAGCAGGAGCCACTGTTCTCCAGCCAGAAAAACCCTTCCCGGCTGTGAGGGAGAGGTTGGTGGCAGATGCAGGGGCTGAGTCCGCTCCAGCGCTCCAGGGGACAGGCGCCTCCTTGCTGTGTCACTTTAACCTCCCCAGCCAGTTTGTTTTCCTGTATCGATCACCTCCTACCTTTTCCACCCCCAATACTGAGGACTGAACCCAGGGTCTCAGCTACATCTCCAGACCTGTTTTGTTTTTTTAATTTGAAACAGAGTCTCCCTATGTTACTAAGTTGCCCAAACTGGGCTTGAACTTGTGATCCTCCTGCCTTAGCCACCCACAGTGCTGGGGCTGCAGATGTGTGCCACCAGCCTTTTTGATCAAAGTAGGGGATGAGCAAGAAACACAAAACGGACTTTGCAGTGAGCAACACACACACACACACACACACACACACACACAATCTTGTGGCATAAACTCCAGAGGGCGCCATTCACACATTATACCATGGGCATGGTGCCCACCTCTGGCCCCTAGAGCGGATCCCTCTGCCCTGATCCCACCGCAGGACAAGCTACCCCCACCTTTCTGGTCCCAGCCTGGCCCCTGTCTGCACCCTTCCTCCACCATGTCACTCCCCACCTATCCC